>CAUYQV010193372.1:0-10118 GCA_963574575.1 Galagoides demidoff | reverse complement strand
TTTTTGTTTGTTTGTTTTTGAGACAGAGCCTCAAGCTGTCCCCCTGGGTAGAGTGCTGTAGCATCACAGCTCACAGCAACCTCCAACTCCTGGGCTCAAGCAAGTCTCCTGCCTCAGCCTCCCAAGTAGCTGGGACCACAGGCGCCTGCCACAACACCCAGCTATTTTTTGGTTGCAGCCGTCATTGTTGTTTGGCAGGCCGGGCTGGATTCAAACCCACCATCTTAGGTGTATGTGGCTTGAGCCTTAGCCACTTAAGCCACAGGCGCCAAGCCAAAAGACTCCTTTTTGAAAGATTTCCTTTTTGGCACTTCTAACGTCTTGTCATTGTTTATATGCCGTCCACTAAAAGGTCTGTACCACAAGTATTTTTCCATCTATGACTCCCTGGCTTCTAGCACATTATCTGATATACAGTAGGCATTCATTAAGTATTTGTTGAATAAATACATGTAAATGCTTATCTGAAAGGTGGTAACAACTCAAACACTCTCCACTTTTAAGACATTCATGAACTTATTTAAATCATTTTTCCTTTGTAAATTAAGTTTTGGGGCCATGACGCTTCTAGAGGAATGACTTCAAAACCACAGATGAGTTTGCTTTGACCCATACAGTGATTTTTTTAAAATATCAATATTAGTTGCCAAAGTTTAAAAACTGGAAGGTTTCACATCAATTTTTTTTTTTTTTTAACAAACTCAGAATTTAAAAAAACAAAAACTGGGCTCGGCGCCTGTGGCTCAATTGGCTAAGGCGCCAGCCATGTACACCTAAGGTGGCAGGATCAAATCCCCAGGCCAGGCCGCCAAACAACAATGATGGCTGCAACCAAAAAAAAAAAAAAAAAATGGCTGGGCGTTGTGGCGGGTGCCTGTGGTCCCAGCTACTTGGGAGGTAGAGGCAGGAGACTCGCTTGAGCCCAGGAGTTGGAGGTTCCTATGAGCTGTGATGCCATGGCACTCTACCCAGGGGGATAGCTTGACGCTCCATCTCAAAAAAAAACAAAACCAGAAGCTCAGATACTGGGTCCAAATTCTCACATGGGAGCAATGCCACAAAGCTAACTCACAGATGAAGCCTGGGCTCTCAAGGTTACCACTTCGCCCACAGCCAGTTTCACCCATTTTCATTAAAAGCCTGGTTCCAAAAGACATGCAAACATGAAGCCCACGTATCAGCCTCGCACCCACAGGCACCGTCTAGGTAGGTATGGAATGTAGTGAAACAGCACAGGTTCCTCCACTTACGCTTCTTCCTCTCAGCTTCCGTCTTTTAATGCAAGAATATATCAAGCTCTCTCAAAATAATCAAATAACAAGTGTGAAGCCCACTCCCACGTCACTCAACCATTTCTGTTTCTCTTTTCTGGACCAGCAGCTTTTTGTTTCTGGGATACTGTAACCAGAACAATATCCAATATTATCTATAAAGATTCATCTGGCTTTGTACTAGAGAAAGCTAAAGTCTCCTATTTAATGACCATCATTCTGGTATCATTTTTAACACTATCTCCATACTGAATTTTTTTAGCTGACCAATAAAAAACTATATATACTTATAGTGGACAATTTGAAGCTTTGGATTTAAGTTTTTAATCTACAATGATAACCGATCTATATTAATATGGTTCAATACAATATCCCGTATGTCCATATGTGGAA
This sequence comes from Galagoides demidoff, assembly GCA_963574575.1. Classification (NCBI taxonomy): domain Eukaryota; kingdom Metazoa; phylum Chordata; class Mammalia; order Primates; family Galagidae; genus Galagoides; species Galagoides demidoff. Next base: position 8,454 of record CAUYQV010193372.1, on the reverse strand, counting down.
CCATTTTCCCTATGAATATATACTTCACATTCATATAAGTATCTTTAGATTAACTACTGTCATGCCCTCTTTTTTTTTTTTTTTGAGACAGTCTTACTTTGTCACCCTTGGCACAGTGCTATAGTGTGATAGCTCACAGCAATCTCAAACTCTTGGACTCAAGTGAACCTTTGGCCTCGGCGTCCTGAGTAACTGAGACTACAGCCGCCTACCATAACATCCAGCAATTTTTAGATACGGTGTTTTGCTCTTGCTTAGGCTGGTCTCTTCTGAGTGCAATCAATCCACCCGCCTCGGTCTCCCATATGCTCTCTTTCTTAAGAAATAAAATGTAAATGCTCTCCCCTCTCTTAGCAATAATAGAAATTACCTGGAGAAGTCAATTTCTTAGGTTCTACTGGGTAAGATGAAGACATTCTCCCATTTGTAGCAGCAGCTTCTTGGTGGAGAACCAGTTTCTGAGTCATATCATTTAAAAGATTCAAACACTCTCTTGAAATGGCTGTCCAGTTGTGAGGATGTCCACCTGCGAGGTCCAAACAGCAGCTTTTAAAATGTAGATAATCTTATAGTCTTCTCTCAAAATGAGGGGGAAAAACTAAGAAATTCTACATTATACTTTGCATCTGGGCCCACTTTCCTTGGTAAGCTATATTTATACACATCCCATCTAATACCTAGGAGGAATTCAATTAACTTTCTCAAAATTCTACTAATAAAAACTTGCTGTTTTACCATTAAAAAAAAACCCCTCAAATTGGTTACTAAAACCAAATACTAGGTCAGAATCTGAGTGAGAAAGGCCAGAGTTACTTCACTAGAGAAGTCTACGGAACAGACTGTAGGCCTGTGAACAATGAACCAAAGCAACGAATGCTCGGGCATTCAATGATCCACTCCATGGCCCCAGCGACCTCTACTGTTGGGTCGAACCCACTGTGCTGTCTTACATTTTCATATACCTAAGAGCCCCTATTGGTGACTCATGAATAATGATCATACTTTATTGGAGAGTTTAAAGATCTGTTACTATTTAGCTTAAATAACTGTGATCCCCAGGTCTTTAAAAATTCCCTTATTTCTCATTATTTTTAATTTTCTAAAATCTCTGTCTCCTAGAGTTACCATGCAAAAATGAAGCATACTTTGTTATGTGTTAAGAGTGGAAAAGAAGTCGTCTAAAAATTGCTTCCCTATCTGGTATGCCAAGTAATCGTTCCTTCTTCAATTAAGTCTCTCCTTAAACATCCCCTCTTTTTACAAGTCAAGACGAATATACCTCACCTGCACACACACACACACACACACACACACAGTACTCCCTCAGTAGGCCTCAGAGTGTTTTACACCGCTGTAACTCAGGACCACTGGGAACAGTGTGGCAGTCCAATGAAATTTTAATATGCCCTAGTATGCACATTCTCTAGCAGAGCACATGCCACCCTTTTACACAGTTTCCTTGAAATTTCTGGTAAAAATATTTAATATAGCGAGAATTCCTAAGTTAACCCAAATCTGACAGAAAAATATAGTTAATTTTCCACAGTATCAGGTCTGGATTTCTCATACTACGAAAAGGAGAGTGGCTCTAATCAACTGTATTTTTATATAACTGGATTTCATTTCCATATAACATTTAACTATAGAAGGTTTATTTTACTGTCTGGGAATTGGCAAGTTTGGCAAAATAATGAAGAACTGATTAGAAAGAAGAAAAGCTACCCAGGTTCTCTGTTTCCCACTAGCAGCCAGGACCAGCTGGCTTTTCCTGAAGGAACTAGGCAGAGCACTGGCACAGTCACGGTCTGGAATAGTCAGTCTTTGCCAGGAACAGCAGAGAAGTGTTTCTCTTATTCCAACTCTGGCAACTTTATTTAAGCCGCTCTACACGACTTCTATCTCCCGTGCAGGACATTAGACCACCTGTTAGTGGTTCCTTTTCTTTTTTTTTTTTTTTTTTTTTGAGACAGGTCTCACTGTACTATCCAGGCTGGTTGAGAACTCCTGGGCTCAAGCAGATGCTCCCACCTCAGCCTCAGCTGGACACAGGGACCAGCCATCATACCTGGCTAAACCACCTATTTTTTAAAATCCCTTGCAGCATTAAATTTGTTTTTTCTCATATTAAGAGAAAGAGGGAGCTGAGGGAAATAAACATTGCCTGGTGCCAAATCCGACCCACAGCAATGCAAACATTTACGCTGTATAAAATTCAAGTCAGTACTTCATTTCATGGACTCACTGATGTGTGATATATTATTAAACACCCCTCTGTCACCAAAGCCTTTAAGTAAAGCACTTTCTGCACACACACACCTAGTCAGGTCTATGACTTTCAGCAATACCTGGTTGGCTAAGGCTAAAAACTTCTTGTCTTCGGGAAGGAGAATATTGAGAAAGCAACATCAGGTCCTGCAAGGCTAAATACTAAAAGGAAAAAAACGCATATTATTCAATTTTTTAAATCACTACACAAAATCTTATTTATGATGTATCATTATACATCCACAGGCAAATTAGTTAAGACTTTTTTTTTTTTTTTTGAGACAGAGCCTCAAGCTGTCCCCCTGGGTAGAGTGCTGTAGCATCACAGCTCACAGCAATCTCCAACTCCTGGGCTCAAGCTAGTCTCCTGCCTCAGCCTCCCAAGTAGCTGGGACCACAGGCGCCCGCCACAACGCCTGGCTATTTTTTTGGTTGCAGCTGTCATTGTTGTTTGGCGGGCCCAGGTTGGATTCGAACCTGCCACCTTAGGTGTATGTGGCAGGCGCCTTAGCCGCTTGAGCCACAGGCACCGAGCCAGTTAAGACTTTTTTATGAAAAAAGTATTTCAAAACCATAACCTTCCTTTCTACATTTCTAAAATGTTCCTTCCTATCTCTACCCTCCCCACCTTCTGGAGGCTCCAGATACAAAGAACTCTCTGTATTATTTCCTACTTCTATGGTGGGAAACTTTAATTTCACTTGCTCCTGGAACTTCCCCTGGCCTCCCTCACACAAACATATACTCAGGCAACTCTCAACCAGCACTTAATATGATATATTACAATTACATTATTTATGGGTCTAAACTGCTTCTGCTTATCAAACTGTGAGGCAAGGCCCATAAGAACAAAAACAACATCTTGCCTGCTATCATGTCCAAAGGCAGTGCCTAGCATATAGCAGACATGTAATATCTACTGTTCTTTTTTAACTAAAAATTTTCATTATTTCCCTTGGTAAACCTCTTTACTCATTCAAGAGATTATTCCTCTGTGAAGTTTTCTTGTGTCAGTCCCAAGTAAAGTAAGTGATCTCACTGCACTTGCCATAGTAAATTTTTTTTTTAAGACAATCTCATTATGTTGCCCTTGGTAGAGTACTGTGGCATCACAGCTCACAGCAACCTCAGACTCTTGGGCTTAAGCGATTCTCTTGCCTCAGCCTCCCAAGTAGCTGGAACCATAGGCGCCCACCACAACGCCCAGGTATTTTATGGTTGTAGCTGTCATTGTTGTTTGGCAGGCAAGGGCTGCCAACTCTGGTGTACGTGGCTGGCTCCCTAGCCACTTGAGCCACAGGTGCCGAGCCACCATGGTAAACTGTAATTGTTTGGGGTGTCTGCATTTTCCATTACGGTATATTATGGCTTATCCATCATTCCACCCCAAGCAGCCTCCAGGGACTGACGCTTATCCAATAAACAAAGATTTGCTAAGTAACCATGAGTAATTGATATTTTTAAGTTTTTCTAACAAACCAGTCATAATTGTATTTATGAAAAAAGCAATTAGAGCCTCAGTGGTTCATTTTCTTATTTATTTACAGCTTCTTTAGAGTGTGATCAAAACTCTGGATTCTATCTTCTTTCAGTTCTTTCTAAAGTATTGTATGTGTGACCTTTTAACAGGATCACACATATTATAGATCTACTTCAAAATTTCAAATTGTAGGCTCGGCGCCTGTGGCTCAAGCGGCTAAGGCACCAGCCGCATACACCTGAGCTGGTGGATTCTAATGCAGCCCAAGCTGGGCAAACAACAATGACAGCTACAAACAAAAAATGGTCAGGCGTTGTGACAGGCGCCTGTAGTCCCAGCTACCTGGGAGGTGGAGGCAGAAGACTTGCTTGAGCCCAGGAGTTGGAGGTTGCTGTGAGCTGTGATGTTACCGCACACTCTACCCAGGGCGACAGCTCGAGGCTCTGTCTCAAAAAAAAAAAAAAATAAATAAATTCAAATTGTAATTTGTGTCAAAACAATTTACATTCACTTAGCTTGATTTGTAAACATAATATAAATTCTTTAAACTCTTTTGATAATAATTTGTTTTAGGAAAAAATAAAAATAAAAAATAATTTGTTTTAGGGTCATTACCAGTGAGCGTTTTTTGGGGGGAAAGGAGAAAGAATATAGGCTATATTGTCCATGCTAGTCTAGAACTCCTGGCCTCAAGTGATCCTCCCCACTCAGCTTTCTGAGGACTGAGACTACAAGCATGCACCACCATGCTCAGCTCAGTGGCTCATACTTGAAAAGAGTTCACTAAGTATTTACACATTACCAAGCACAACCTTTGATCACAAAAGCCTACAATACTACATAAGTAAAAATATGTCTTGATCCAGTGATCAAAAAGTCAAGAATGTTTCATCTAGCTACTGCAAATAATTTGTAAAAAGCTAATATAGATAGTTGGATATTATATTTTATGCTGGGAAATATTTTTATGTCTTTCTGAATATATTAGCTAGCTTGTACCCAAACACTGCATTATACATATGTATTTTAGACACTTGGAACGAAAACTGAAAAAATAAACAGCATTAGCAAGTAGGTAGTTTTTACAAATATTCCTACTAGAATATTTTAGGCCCTCAAGAAACATATCTAAATATCTAAACACACTATAAATATTAAATCCATACTGTGAAACAAGTTAGACATGATTGTAAAGATAAAAAGTACATAGTTTGTTACCTTTATGATGAGGGGAGGATTGCTATTTAAAACTTTTGGAAGGCACTCATCTGACTCTTCTGCAAATGGTGGTTGCACAGGAAATACATGAGCCTATCAAATATAAAGACCCCCAAAATAATTTTTTCATGATCATGTTATATTCAATAAGCACCAACTGAAATTTATTATAAAAGACAATACAATGAAATTAACATCTTTAGTGCTCACTATAAAAACAGGTTGCGTTAAAGTCATACAATCCCAAACCTACCATTTTAAAATACTGTTATTGTCCCAATGTTATTAGATTCTAGCTTCAAATAACAGAAATAAGTTTCAGAAACAAAGATTCTCTGAAACCACTGAAAAATACAAATCTACAGGGTACATTTAAACAGAAACACTAATTTTCTAAGTTTAAAAACTTAGAAAGTTTTTTCAAAAGTAGCCTATTTTGCCACGTAAAATGTGCCTTCATGTATAACGTGCACCCATATTTTGGGCCCAAGCTTTTAGAAAATATCCCTTGAGAAAGTGACTAACTCTCACCCAGGGGAGACACATCTGGGGAAGGCTAATGCTCCCCTGGTAAATGCGCAGATGCACCACTCTCCAGCAGCCACCCGCTCTGTGAAGGCTGCCCCTTCCCTATCTCCTACAGGCCCATTCCTCCCTGCCACATTGAGAGGGTGCTGGACACAGCCAAGACAGCCACACGTGTGACCAATGGGGCAGGAGCTTTTGAAGCTGCTTAGCCTTATAAACAGCCAGGTGAGTCCTTGGGGCCTCCATGGGCCTTCCAGTCCCCTCCACACACTTGGGCCTTGGGCCTCAGCCCTTACCTCACAGAGCTGCAGCCTATCCTGTCACCACCACTTCTTCCCCTTATCACAACACTTGCAGAAGCCATTCCAACCCACTGCATCCCAGATCCCAGATCCTTCCAAGTAGAACCCCATGTGCCCAGGGGTGCTCTCAAGCTGTACCAAGCATGTACATCCTCATTTTTGCCTCAAAAATTTAAGCAAAGGCCGGGTGTGGTGGCTCACACCTGTAATCCTAGCATACTGGGAGGCTAAAGCAGGTGGATTGCCCTAAATTGCCCTAAACTCAGGAGTTCAAGACCAGCCTGAGCCAGAGTGAGACCCCATCTCTACAAAACAAAAAGCTGGGCATTGTGGTGGGCACCTGTAGTCCCAGTTACTGGGGAGGCTGAGGCAAGAGAATCACCTGAGTCCAAGAGTTGGAGGTTGCTGTGAGCTATGATGCCACAGTACTCTCTCGAGGGCGACAAAGTAAAACTCTGTCTAAATAAATAAATAAATAAATAAATAAATTTGGGCAAAAAGGTACACATAAGACATGGCAAAATTCAGTAATTCTCATTCATTGAAAAAATATTTGAGTGGGGCAGCGCCTGTGGCTCAGTGAGTAGGGCACCGGCCCCATATACCGAGGGTGGTGGGTTCAAACCCAGCCTCGGCAGAACTGCAACAAAAATAAATAGCCAGGTATTGTGGCAGGCGCCTATAGTCCCAGCTACTTGGGAGGCTAAGGCAAGAGAATTGCTTAAGCCCAGGAGTTGGAGGTTGCTGTGAGCTGTGTCACCACAGCAGCACTCTACCCAGGGGCGACAAAGTAAGACTCTGTCTCTTAAAAAAATTGAGTCATCAGCCTTAGCGAGACCCCCATCTCTACTAAAAATAGAAAAAGCTAGCCACATGTTGTAGCAGGAGCCTATAGTCCCAGCTACTTGGGAGGCTGAGGCAAGAGAATCACTTCAGCCCAAAAATTTAAGGTTGTTGTGAGCTGTGACACCATAGCACTCTACCGAGGGTGGCATAATGAGACTGTCTCAAAAAAAGACAAAAAACAACAACAAAAAAAGATTATTTGTGGCAATTATCCAGAAGATCATCTCAACTTTCAAAACCTTATCTTTGATATAAATGTTAAAACGTTCCTTCAAAAATACAAATATTTTATTGCCACATATTTTAACACTAGCTATGTCAATGACAGGTAAAATTAATTTAAAATTTAGGTCCATTTAGTATATGCTCAGTAAAGAAACAGAGAAGTCCATTTAGTTTAATTTCTAAAAATTATGTGAGCATCAACATTGTTCCTCAGAAAAAAATATAAAATAAATGTCAGTTATAAATGATATGTCCCTAATGAAGCCTCAGAAGACTGAGAATCAACAATTGAAACGGCTGTGGGCTTAGCACACTGACCAGTGCTATACTGACACTCAATTTGTATACTCCAAAACACAAAATATTAACAAAAAACTCAATACTAACCTCTGTGGCAAAGATTTTGAAGAGTATCCATGAGATGTACCAAGTCATCAGGAGAAAGACGCCACACAGCCAGAGATGGTAGAGTAACGAGAGATTCAGAAGGCCACTCACGGTGTCAAGAGGCCTGTAAAACTGCCTAGGGAAGCAGAAATCACCAGTTAATCTCACAGGAAGAAGAACACGTAAGTGTGTAACAGGCTTGGGACTCTATCCTGAGAAACAACGAAGGCCTATTTCTAAATAATGTTGATAGACCCCTCTCTTGGGTGCCCTAACAGAGTCCTTCCCTGATCCGGTCATAGGAGGTACACAAGGGAGCCACAGGGAAGTGCAGACTACCTAGCTCTCCCCCTTCTGGGCTTCCAGTCTTCACTGCTGTTTACTATGGAGAAAGAATGAGCCAAGCCTCTAAGTCTAACTACTAGAGCGGGGTCAAGTTTATTATTGGTGCTTTGTAGTTTAATACTTAAAAGCCAGTAAACATGACTAGGACCTCTCCTAGACATTTCAGCTTTATTCACATACCCTATAAACTAGTTTCACAGTGGCTAAAAGCAGATGCCACTAAAATTATGATCTTTACTGATAAAAACAATGTAAAAAACCCTGTAAAAATGCTAAATAATGCTAACACTGCCTTTTTTTTTTTTATTGAGACAGGGTATCACTTTGTCACCCTCTGTAAAGTGAAATGGCATCACAGCTCACAGCAACCTCCAACTCTTGGTCTTAAGCGATTCTCTTGTCTCAGCCTCCTGAGTAACTGAGACAAAGTAATTTTAATTCTGCAACTAGCAATTACAAAAACCAGAATTTGAACCTCTGACTCTGCCATTTATAAGTGTTATGATTATCCCACCCTGTTTTCTTATCCACGTAACAGTGGCACAATCTCTTCATTCTTCCCCTTACAGCTATTAAAAGATATAAAATGGGCTCAGCGCCTATGGCTCAAGTGGCTAAGGCGCCAGCCACATACACCTAAGGTGGTGGGTTCGAATCCCCAGCCCGGACCCACCAAACAATGATGGCTGCAACCAAAAAATGGCCGGGCGTTGTGGCGGGCGCCTGTAGTCCCAGCTACTTGGGAGGCTGAGGCAGGAGACTCCCTTGAGCCCAGGAGTTGGAGGTTGCTGTGAGCTGTGATGCCATGGCACTCTACCCAGGGGGATAGCTTGAGGCTCCGTCTCAAAAAAAAAAAAA
>CAUYQV010193369.1:0-10524 GCA_963574575.1 Galagoides demidoff | reverse complement strand
GTCCTGCTTTTGGCGAGACAGTCCCGATTTTTAGCAAGTTGTCCTGTGTCCTGTGGCATTTTTACAAAGTCCTGATTTTTGGAAAGGATGCAGGACAAGCTAGGGAACGACAGGACAACAGGAAGGGAATATACAGTTTTTGGCTGCTGAAAAGGTTAATGTAACTCCATTTGGGAATGAAGAGGTTAATGTAACTTCATTTGGAAATGAAAAGGCTAATGTAAACTCCCTACTCTCCTCCTGGGCAAGGTCGCCCAGGTGGACTGGTGCCCTACTCCTTTGAGCCACAGGCACTGCCCTATACATAATTTTTTTTAATGTATTATATTTGTAAATTGTACTTATGTTGAAATTAAAAATATATATATTACAATACTATTTTTGCATTCTATAAAAATTTTTATTGCTCCATATAGACCACATTTTTAATTACGAACACCGCCCCCCTGCCCCCCACCAACGGTGTCCTGCTTTACCAATGTTAAAATCTGATCACCTTAATGTTGGGTGGACTATGCAGCCATCTACTCAGGCCTTAGGTCTGGATGGGTGCAGTTTGGGTGCAGTTCATGCTATGTCTGTGAGTTGATTCATTGTAAGTTTCATCAGATCAAGAAGTGAGGAATTCTGACATACCTGGCTAGGGGTCAGAGAGGGACTGAATTGCAGGTGGGCCATCAACAAATCCTGCTGTAAGGAATCTACAAATGTAGAGGCAGACTGATCAGAGAGGGGATGATGTAATCAATTATCATTATTGCAAACACTCGGCAGAGTTGATGTTCTATTGGCAGTAGCACCCTTTTTATTTCTGACCTAGTTCCAGAAGGATATACTTTATATCCAGTGCAGTGTTGTTCAGCAGAGTTTCTGTGATGATAGGAGTGTTCTCTTCTGTCCCTTTTGAGGCTAACCAATAGCCTCACCTGGCTATTGAGTGCTTAAAATGCTGCACTCAATTTAAATTAGATTAACTTTAAATAGTAACCTACCTGTGGCTAGTGGCTACTCTAGATCTTGATGCTAGAGTAAGTGGGAGCAGCAAATACAATATTGAGAAGAATGTAAATTAATAATTATATATAAACAAGCAGGGCAGAGTCCAAATGGGTCTTTTCCCTTGGCCTTGGCTGTATATTTAACCACAAAGAGACAACACTCCTCATTTTTGAATTTGCAAAATGTAAACTCATTTGCCTGTGATGATGAATGCTCATGTAGTTATTGAGACCCAAACAGGGACATCAAGGAACTTATTTTCAAGACCTGTTACCTGTAAAAGGGTGATCAAAATCTTACTGGGGATTGTCTCAAGCAAGGACTAGTTAATGGGCCAGTTTCTAAATATTCCTGTCAATTGTATGGCATTTGTTTTCAAAGTAGTTTTGGAAGCAGGCCATTGGCAATACAATCTATTAAAGTGCGGGAAGAACATAATAGAATTTCTTATTTTGTTTGAGTCTCATTAAGAAAATTCTGTTTCAGCTTGTATGTCTCCTACACACGTAATATATCAGTATGCGAATCCATTAATGTGGTTAAAACATGGACATCTCTCGGGAGCACTTGCTCAAATAGTTTTTCCTACTAGAGATGTACAATCAAAAAGTTTTCAGCTTCTGGCCAATCGAATGTTTTATAGCAAGGCTATCCCTTGGGGTGACCAATGCGATTAAATGTTCATCCTACCACATCGCTTTTCTTTACAGTTTTCCCTCTAACCATATGAGAGCTGGTTCACTTGTTGTAAGTTTTATAATTCTGTTTTATATTCAGCAAATTTTCCTGTTTCTTCCATGTCTGTCCTATGTTTTATTCTTGTATTTCTTTATGGCTTCCTTGATCATTTTCAAATCAATCGGAGCCTTGCAAACTGGGTGCTCACTTGGTAACCTGCTCTGACTTGCCCCATCACAGCCACCCCCAACACAGGACCGAATGAATACAGAGCCAGGAAGGCTGGTCCTCAGAACCTCCCCCTTACGTAGCCTTGTTTATTGTTCAGATTTAAAAACAGCAATACCACATCCAGTGTGCCACCTCAAACCAGATTTGCTAGACTCTCTGAGGGAGAGGTCTAGTCACCAGAGTTGGTTTCATAGCTCCCCAGGTGACTCTAATGTATACCCAGCATTGAGCGTCCCCAGGATGGATGACAGTCTTCATCTCTGAGCACTGCTGAGAGGATTCTGCATGGCTGCTGCACACTGGTCTACTGAAGTCCAGTAGGTGGATGCTAGCCACATGTGGCCATTTACATTTAAGTGGCTTATTACACAATTAAATGGTGTTATAAATTCAGCTCCTTGGGTATACTAACCCCATTCAGGTGACCAATAGCCACAGGTGGGTAGTGGTTACCATTTTGAGCAGTGCAGCTACAGAGCATTTCTGTGACCACAGAGGGGTCTAGTGGCCAGTGCCAACCATGGGGACTAAGTGAGAGGAAAAATGAAGAACGAAGGGTAGAATATAAGAGAAATTCTAAACCATTCCATGTGGTAGTAGGTGCCATCTCTTATCTCACATTTGGAGCAGAGTTTATGAATTTCTTCAAATACAGTTGAATCTTGGTTCGTTTACATGGAAGACCAGTGCTTGTTTTAATTTTCTTCGCTTACCTTAGCTTAATGCCATTCCCCTAGCACAGCGTAGATAGTAGCATCTCACTCAATTCCTCACGTTTTCTTGGGCTGTATGCACCATTTGCAATAAACACAATTTAATCACAGAGGTTTGTCCTCTGCAGCCTATATTGTTTTATGGAACAGGTGAACAGCTGGTGAAAAGAGCCCCAAGGTTTCTAATCCCACTAAAGAAAAATACAGCGTTAGCAATTGCCTTGCACTGTGACATTTGTGAAATCCAAGGAAGGACAGATATGCTCGAGCGATACATCCATGGAAACTATATCGAGAATATTAGGGGTGGGAGAGTATTGACCTTAATATTCTTTTTACTTATTAAAAAGCAAAACACTGAAAGTAACCATTTTACCTGTGAAGTATGTACTCACTTTAGGAGAGAATCACTTTCTCAAATTATCTGAAATCGTATCCTCTGATGCCTATACTCACTCCGTGGTGAGGATTTCCACCACCACCTGCCCTTCTGCTCTTTAGGCCACTTTATTAAGTCTCTCTCCCACATGCCAACAAAAAACACAGGTTGGTTAATGGATCTTATTATGCTCATTTGTCTTTGCCCAGAACCATTGAAAATGATCACAAATGACTATGTAATTATAATTAAGATTTCATAGATGCAGACACTATTTTTAACAAGTTCATTCTGTTAAGTTTCACCCTATTTTGAATAGTGGCATTCTCTGCTAGAAGAAAAAAGTACTTAAAATGACAATTTAGCTGATATCTTTGGTGGGTAAGCCAGTTATTGTATTTAATAATTGTAATGATTAGCTCATAATATACAGCTAATAACTCTAGGAAGTTTATTATATTAGAACACTTATGAAGATTAAATAGAAGAACTTATACTATAGGACCTGGTTACCAATTTTATCTTTTTCCCCCCAGTTGAGTCCATATATCTTCAGTTTTAATTTTATTCTCCCAGAGAAGGTAGAGTCCTGGCCAGTGTGATATTTCAGATTTTGCAACAATATTTCATTGTGAAGAAGAACAATAATATATTTAGGTCTTTTTATGTATCAGGCTAAAAATTACAAGCGTCATCAAATGACTAGAAAATTATTTTAGCAATCTGCTTCTTAGTTAGAAGATGATTTTTTTTTAAAGAGTTGTGATAATCTCATGATCTGCAAAGTATCATCTTTAGAAACCTTTTTTTTTGTTCTCCTTCGGAACATCTCACCAAAATACTTTTTTCCCCCTTTATTACCCATGGTTTTGACGTGCTTTCCCCTGGTAAAATGAAAGCTTTAGTTTCAGAGCTCTGTGTTCTATTCCTTCCCTTTAAAATCATAGGAAAAATAACTGTCATTTCCTTATCCCTGTCTCCAATTCTGTCTTCATTTTCTGGGAGCCAATTTTCTCCTTTCTTGTCTTGTCTTCTATAAGGAACTTTTACTCTGCTCCATTCTCCACAATTCAGGGCTCACAATTTCTTTGAGTTTCTCCGATTATCCTCTGGGCTTGTGTCTACCTTTCCGTTAAAAATAAAAAAGATTTCGGTAGTATTTTGACTTCATCATCTTCATATTGCCGTATTTAAAACCCATCTGTGTATCAATTGAACCAAACTTTTCATCCTGCTTAATCGTGCTGAATATGTAACTTTGGAAGGATTTAAAAATCATCACGTAATGTGATAGAATTTTCTAGTATACTCAGGTTACTGTGTTGTATGCGGTGAATTTGAAGCGAAATAACTTAGAATGAATACAGCACCAGGAAGCAATAATGGGAATCTGTGTAGATGGTGTGCTGGGTCAACATGCCCATAAGGAAAAATCACCATTTTATTAGAAATTTAAGTGATCATATTAGCCTTGGAGATGGTATAGAAGGAAAAAGAAGGTGTTGACATTTGGAGTAGCTACCCTACCGTTCTAATTTTTTTGTTAGCCCCTAATTGTGTGCCTTTGGCCTAAGCCATTTTTATTTCCCTGAGCCTTTCATTTATATAATAAAATGGGAGTATTTATTTATATAATAAAATGGGAATTTGGGATAGGTGAACTTTAGCCAAGTTATAACCATTGCAGTAAGGGAACACTATTTTTGCTGTTTTTCTGCTTTTTTACCGTCATCGATAAATGTACTACGTGAGTTCTAAACTTGCCTTTCACTTCCTCTTCCAGTTCAAACTTTGTTTTTAAATCTAAAGACAGTATCAGATTGAGTGTCCCATCTGATCTAATATCAACCAAATAATCTTTCTGGGTTCTAAAATATTTATAATTTGATTATAAAGCAAGTTCATTACCTGGCTTGCAATAATCTCTTTTATCTTTTTTTTTTTTGAAGCAGGAGTCTCACTTTGTCATTTAATGGGCACAGTGCTGTGGTGTCATAGCTCGTGGCAACCTCAGACTCTTGAGCTCAAGGGATCCTTTTCCCTCAGCCCCCCAAGTAGCTGGGACTACAGGCACCCGTCACAATACCTGGCTATTATTTAGATATGGGATCTCACTCTGGCTCAGGCTGGTCTCAGGCTCCTGAGGTCAGGCAATCCACCTGCCTCAGTCTCCCAGAGTGCTAGGGTTACAGGCATGAGCCACAGTGCCCGACCATCTCTTTTATTTTTTCTTGAGAGCACATTCAGGCTGTTCTCCTTCACTTCATGATTACACAGGCCTTTTCTGGAAAGCCTGAGGCCTGAGACGTGGGAGGTATCCCTTTGAACACACCTAAAAGTTTATGGGTTTAACCGTAATAACGTCTTTCTTATCAAATCCAAAGTCGACCAATTTAAATAGTGTATTTTCAGATTATTTATGGGAGACACAGAGTCATAATAAAAATATACTCTATAGGCCATAACCACTACCAGAAATATCTTGAAAAGTTATAGTCTTACTAATTATCAAGTGCCAAAAAATTTGATGTTGATGTGTTTGGCACTAGTCCTCATGAAAAAGGGAGAAATTACAGGCACATAAAAACAAATACCACATGCTCTCATGTATGTGGAATCTAAAAAAGTTTCAAAATTGCTGAAAGAGTAGGGTGGTGTCTGTGACTCAAAGGAGTAAGGCGCTGGCCCCATATGCTGGAGGTGGAGGGTTCAAACCCAGCCCCTGGTCAAAAACTGAAAAAAAAAAATTGCTAAAAGTAAATTCTGAATGTTTTCACCACAAGAAAATGATAAATATGTAAAGTGATGGATTTATTAATTAGCTTGATTTAATCATTCCACAATGTAAAGATACATCCAAACATCACATTGCACCTTGTAAACATATAGTATATACAATTATTATTTGTCAATTAACAATAAAATTTAAAAAACAAGAAACACAAAAAGGGAGTAATTTGTCCAGTGGGGGCGGGGAAGGTAGGATGCATGCTATTGAGAAGCCCTTTCATTACCAAGAAAGCTTAGAATATACTGATTATCTACAATTTTGTGAGTTGTGAATAAGGTCTAAAAACCTTGGCTAAAATTTCAGCAATAGCCCAGGTACAGTGGCTCATGCCTGCAATCCTAGCAGTCTAAGAGACCAAGGTTAGTGGATTCCTTGAGCTCAGGAGTTCCAGACCAGCCTGAGCGACAGTGAGACACCATCTCTGTTAAAGACAGAAAAAAAACTAGCCAGGTGTCTGGCAGGCGCCTGTAGTCCCAGCTACTCAGGAGGCTGAGGCAGGAGGATCACTTGAGCCCAAGAGTTTGAGGCTGTTATGGGCTGGTGATGCCACGGCACTCTACCAGGGAGACAGAGTGAGACTCTGTTTCAGAAAGAAAAAAATTTGAGAGCAATAGGAGCATCCCTCCATTTGAGCCACAGTATTTATCATTCTGATTCTCATTATAACTTCTGACTTATACTGAACATGGGCAGGATGAATGGCTTTTAAAAATGGATTTGACGTATGCAGGGCCAGGAAACCACTAAGTCACCTTTACAAAGCGTTAGGACTTCAGAGAACCCAACGAGGACATGGAGTTAGCTCTAATATGTTCTGTTTGTGATTAGACCGTTAATCACGTCTGATAACGTATCTAAGCTGGACCTGTCTCCCCCTCTTCCTTCCTTCCTTCCTTTTTTCCTCCCTCCCACCCTCCCGCTCCTTTCTTAAGAGAGGGGACATGCTGTTTATCACCCAGGCTAGGTGTGAGCTCCTGCCCTTAAGAGGTCTGCCATCCTCCCACCTCAGCCTCAGGTGTGAGCCGGGATCTGTTTCTATGGATCTTACCTGGCTTTAAGAGCTCTCTGGACAGCTTATTTTGGACTTTCTTCTGCTACCCTGTTTGGTATAGGTATCACCCATATAAGCTTTTGCATTTGGACTGAAGGCTTCTCTCTCTCATTCACGCTCTCTCTGTGTAGGAAACCAGTAGCTGTATGAGGTTGCTAAGTGTCTTCCCACTAAAGGACAAGCATTCTGCAGCAGCATGTATTTAGCATTTGACATTTGATAAACAAGCTCATGTGAGGTATTTTCAATACAGTTTCAGCTTTGGCAATTGTAAGCAAAGGATCCAGTTGGTATTGGGCGAAGTAAACAGATGTGGACATGCTGCCTGCATCAAGATGCATTAATTTTTCTGAAAAGTGGATAAGAACTTGTGGGAGTGAATAATGGAATTCAAATGAGATGAGGCGAGATATTTGATATTCAGGAATAAATCACAGTATAATAAATCTGCTACTTTGTTTGATTTGAATGAGGAGCTGCTAATGCTGAAATAGAGTCGGAGAAAAGGAAAAGTGGAAATTCTGTAAAGGAGAGGCCAGCCCTCGGATAATACCACTGCCTGCCCTTAGTGGACTGCTGTCTTCCTGAAAGAAGCTGTTTCAATTCAATACATGCAACATTTATTGATGATTATTTGGGAAAGCTGGTTTATTTCTAAGGCACGTTTAAACAGTGGAAAATGTAGAAAAGCTAGGCACAGTCCTTATCGTTAAGAAATTTAAAAATCTAGACATGTTTCAGACAGAGAAATTCTCTGCTTGGGGCAACAGGGGACTCCTTTGGAATAAGCATGGTGAGAAAGAATGGCTTCTGGTATGTCCGTGGTAAGCATGAAATATCTTGTTTTGATGAGCTCTTTATTAAAACTGAAGAGGTAGGGCCAGGTGTGCTGGCTTGCACCTGTAATCCCAGCACTTGGGAGGTCAAGGCGAGAGGATCACTTAAGCTCAGGAGTTTAAGACCAGCCTGAGCAAGAGCAAGATACCCCCCCTCTCTACTAAAAATAGAAAAATTACTTGGGTGTTGTGTTGGGCACCTATAGTCCCAGCTACTCAGGAGGCAGAGGCAGGAGGCTCACTTGAACCCAAGAGTCTGAGGTTGCTGTGAGCTAGGCTGACGCCATGGCACTCTAACCTCGGTAGCAGAATAAGACTGTGTTTCAAAAAAAGAAATAAGAAGAGCAGGAGAGAGGTAGGACTTTGTAATCATTAAGGATCTTATTAAGGCTCTTGATAGTTCTCAATTTTGTCTTCCTCTGGTACTTTTCCAGATCAATATTTTGGGGGAAAAAAAGTGTTTTCTCTTAACCCCCAGTATAATGCAGAAATTCATCATTTAATGAGTATTTGTTGAATTCTTAATTTTCCTAGACCTGGACTTTGGTACTATTGGGTATGTCAAAAGATGTCTAATATATTTAAGGTATAGAATTCACAATGAGAATTTATGGAAAGGAACATCTCTTCTTAAGCTTTAAGAACTCTGATGTGTTACTGTGTGTTCACTGTGATGTGAGGATTTGTTAAATCGACAACTAGGGTGAGCCAGCTTGGGATCCAACAGCAGAACTGTTGCAGGATGACTGTCCCACTGGCAGGCACTTCTTATCTGAGAGAAAGTAATTGGCTGCTGGTGACTCAAGTGAGGCTGGGAAGACTCATCCATGAGCAAATTAAAGATAACAGAGACTTTAATTGTGTTCACCCTGGCACCAATCAGATGAGATGAAGAGGGGATTCACGGAGAGGTGGAGAGACAGACGGAGGGCTGAGATGCAAAGTGCCGAGGGCCGGCAGAGTGGAGAACCTCACGGGCTGAACACTGGTGTCTTATTTATTCCTCTTGGCTGCAGCGTGCCAGCCAGCAGGAGACTCATCACTAAGATATTACAAGGAAATGATGCCAGGCAAGAAAACTACGTACTGCTTCTTTCCTCACCTCGTAAATTTTGTTACTAACAAATCAGATTCTTATAGAACGGCCTGCCGCAGCTATCTCTAGAAACAAGGTTTTAGTTGCAGAATTTTTATTGAAACAAAATCCACAGTAGTTTTAAGAGTGAACGTTATGGTTTGAAGTCAAAAGGCATGTCCCTGAGAACATGTGTCTGTTACTGCCCAGTTACTTGACTTGGAGCCTGGACTCTTGGTTTGTGTTGCCGGGATCAGGTGGCAAGATTGGACATGCAGTTAAAGGTGTGGTAATCTGTGATTGCTTTCTCGTTCTTCATGTTCCCTACTCAGACTTCTGGGAAAATTCCAGAACAGTTCATTTGTATAAGAGGGCTACCTCTTTGGATAGTTTGGTAAAAACAGCCCAGCAACAAGTCAGGAGAAGAATGAGGCAATGCCTTTTTAAAATTAGGCTTTGAAACAAATGCCATCATAGTAAATTATGATTTTCCAATATGGTTTGGAAAAAAAAAGGCAGATTAATAATACCTGTGCATTTACTTTCAGAAGAATTAATTCTAAAATTCATTACAATATGATTATGTTTTCCTGATATACACAGAAGTGCATGCCAATTGCAGAGAAGAATCCCTGTATTATTCTGCAATTTTTGTCTGTCCTGAGCTTGGTCAGTCCATTCCAACTCACCAGGGCAGAGACTCGGGCTATTGTGAAATTGTGGGCACATGCCCAGTGGTGGGGCGGGCATGAGCAGGCAGGGCTGACATGTGTTCATTTAGTTTTCTTCAGTCATGCTGTGCAGCTGCCCCCTTTCCTCATTGTGGGGTTCCTATGGCCACAGCAAGTAGGGACCTAACTCTGGGGTCTGGAATGAAGGAGAAGCCAGGCTGGGCTTGGGGCACTTGACCTGCCATCTTGTGGGCCCTTGTCACTCCTCATGCTAATGGAGCAAGGACAGTCAGTGTGACTGGAAAGGGGAAAAATGTGTCCTTTGCACTCCCAGAAGGAATCAATGCCCATTTGTCCCCATGTAGATTCATCAAGGGCAATTGGTTCTCAATAGTGTATTACCCCAAAGGACTGCCGTGTTAGGAGAACTTTCTAGTTTATTTGAATTTGGGTGCTGACAGATGAGAGCATGGGATATTATGATTACCCATAAATATAACAGTTTATTAAGAAGGTATTAGACAGGCTTCTGGACTGGGAGAGAAGGACAGCTTAGCTGGTAAACTGTATTTGGAACTATTGCGGTTAACTAATAGTTGTTTTTCTAGCATAGTGGAAAAGTTGGCCATTAATTATTTTTAAAGAAAACTAAACTTATGAGTCAATCCTGTTTGTACCTTATATACAATCTCCTCCTCAATATATTTATTCTAAGCATATAAGGTAATTAAAATAAAACTTAGCAATATGTGGAAGGGACAGGGGGATCAAGTCATAAAATCAGATCATAGGGTGAGAAGCGACATAGCTGGGTGAGAGGTTTTAGTATGGGAAGGATTATCCTGATTTATTTCTTTTATTTAGCAATGGTAAGATTTTTGTTAACATTGATAACGTAATGCTGATAATGCAAAGTGATAGTGTAAAGCCTTATTAGAAAGGCCCTCTTTCGAGGACAGCTATTTTTTTTTTTTTTTTGAGACGGAGCCTCAAGCTATCCCCCTGGGTAGAGTGCCATGGCATCACAGCTCATAGCAACCTCCAACTCCTAGGCTCAAGCGAGTCTCCTGCCTCCGCCTCCCAAGTAGCTGGGACCACAG
>CAUYQV010193367.1:0-45394 GCA_963574575.1 Galagoides demidoff | reverse complement strand
GAATCCCCAGCCCGGCCCGCCAAAACAACAATGATGGCTGCAACCAAAAAATGGCCGGGCATTGTGGCGGGCACCTGTGGTCCCAGCTACTTGGGAGGCAGAGGCAGGAGACTCACTTGAGCCCAGGAGTTGGAGGTTGCTATGAGCTGTGATGCCGTGGCACTCTACCCAGGGGGATAGCTTGAGGCTCCGTCTCAAAACAAAAAAAAAAGAAAAAAAAAAAACAATGAGGGATAGGGGAAAGCAGGAAGAGATGGAAAGCAATGCAAGGAAACGTGTGCTGGCTACTTCATAGTGAGCTGTGAAGAGACACAGCTAGTCTCTTGACAGATACACCTAACAGAATGTCTCTAGACAGGTCGTATGGAGAAATTATATCTTGAAAGAGTCCATCAGAAGAAGGAAGAGTGGATTGTTCTATCTTGCTCCTTCTTGAGTCCCATTGATCCGTTTGCTCCGTGAGTAGTTAGGTTGTACTAGGTTCCTTCACTGGCCCCTTCATCAGCTGATGGGGAAGCCAGATCCCATGACCTGTGACGTGGTCTGCCTTCAGAGGGTGAATGTTGAGGGTGAAGCCGTGACACCCCATATGCACCTAGTTGACTTCAGTTAGCAGAACTGTGAGGGCTCATTCAGACTTGGTCAGCAATGTCTCTGGTTGAGGTAAAACAAGTGGCTAATGATCTGTGAGCCAAATGACCCTGAGAAACTCTGAGGAGGCACTGGGCCAAGATGTGGGGGTTATTATGATTGGTCAGATTGGGTTAACCTGTAATTGATGGGATATGGGAGATGGTAGGAAGCATCCTGTCCTTCTTCCCCTCAGGTCAGTTCAGATCCTCAGACAGGATCTGAACCAAGACAGGATGAAATGCTAGAAACTTATTATGAAAAACACTTGTGAGAGAAAATGGGAATGTGTAGGGGAAGATAGAGAGCCATCACACAGTGATGCAAGTCTGACCCTAAGTGAAGAAGAGAGGGAAAGGTATTCTAGGTGGAAGTGCCTTAGGCCTCAGGGAAGGTCTAGGGAAAGTCTGGCGAGGCTATTGAGGAGTCCTTGAGTCAAAGGCATCCATCAGAAGAGTATGGTTTACTCCAGGAACAGGCCTATCTTAAAACCTCTGTTGTGTTCAGTCGTTGGCTAGAAGTAGCCTATGGGAAGTAAGACCTCAGAGTGAAGGGCAAAGAATTTCAAACCTCAGGAGCTGGACTGTGGGTAAATTACAATTCCCCTAATCAGAGACCTGAGAAGTGCATTCTTATGGCCGTATACTCTCACAGCCCAACCTATACAGAGATGAAGAAGGGTGCATTCTACAGTCTAAAAAAAAAAAAAAATCAAATGCTATAATGAGTTCAAATGGTGTGTGTGTGGGGGGGGGCAGGTGTGGTGGCTCATGCCTGTAATCCTAGCACTCTGGGAGGTCTATGTAGGTGGATTGCTTGAGCTCAGGAGTTTGAGACCAGCCTGAGCAAGACCAAGACCTCATCTCTAAAAACTAGCTGAGTGTTGTAGTGCCTATAGTCCTAGCTACTCAGGAGGCTGAGGCAAGAGGATCCCTTTCTCTCTCTCTCTCTCTTTTTTTTTTTTTTTTTGAGACAAAGCCTCAAGCTATTGCCCTGGGTAGAGGGCATGGCATCACAGCTCACAGCAACCTCCAACTCCTGGGCTTAGGTGATTCTCTTGCCTCAGCCTCCTGAGTAGACTACAGGTACCTGCCATAATGCCCGTCTATTCTTTTGTTGCAGTTTGGCTGAGGCTGAGTTTGAACTCACAGCCCTTGGTATATGGGGCCGGCACCCTACCCACTGAGCCACAGGCACTGCCCATCCAGATTACCTTTAAACATAGTATTGACCATGTCACTCCCCTTTGTTAAAACATCTACCATTAGGTATATAAAATGGTGCAACAGCTATGGAAAACAGTATGATAGTTCTCTCCCTCCCCCAAATTAAACATAGAATTACCATATGATCCAACAATTTCACTTCTGGTTATATAACCAAAATAGTTGAAAGCAGAGACTCCAACAGATATTTGTATACCAATATTCATAGCAGCATTACTTGGGTAGCCAGAAGGTGAAAACAACTTAATGTCCCTCAGTGAATGAATGAATTAATAAAATGTACTATGTAGACACAACAGAATACTATTCAGCCATAAAAAGGAATGAAATTTTTGTGTATGCTATAATGTGGATGAACCCTGAGGACATTATGCTAAGTGAAATAAATCCGACAAAAAGAATGTATATTGTATAACTCCACTGAGTTATACACAGTACCTAGCACGTCAAATTCATAGAGACAGAAAGTGCAATGGTGGTTACCAGAGGCTGGGGGTAGGGTATAGAAATGTAGAAATGTTTAATGTGTACAGAGTTTCAGAATGGGATGATGATAAATTCTAGTAATGGTTGCACAACCGTGTGAATACACTTAATGCCAATCAACTATACCTTTAAAAAATGGTTTAAATTGTTTAAGAACAAAACAAAAATTTCCACCACTCACTTCCCAGAGAGGAAATAAAACCCACGAGCCTTAATCTGACCATAATACATCTTACCATATGATTCTTC
The DNA here is from genome assembly GCA_963574575.1 of Galagoides demidoff. Taxonomy (NCBI): domain Eukaryota; kingdom Metazoa; phylum Chordata; class Mammalia; order Primates; family Galagidae; genus Galagoides; species Galagoides demidoff. The sequence goes on along the minus strand of CAUYQV010193367.1, from coordinate 42,803 downwards.
TTCCTTTCATCAACTGATCCTTGCTTCTTCTGTTTGTTAGGGGCTGCCTACACATGGTGTATGCTCTTTCCCAATTCTACTCACTTTTCATGAGCAGTTTTTAAATGTCACAGCCTTGCAAATCTTTCTTGAACTACCCCCTTTCCACTATTTCATATGAAGTAGAAGTACTCGATCCCTTTCTTAAACTCTAAAAGCTCATGAACTTTATCTCTCTTTAGCACTAACTGCTTTTCTGTTAGGTCAATGAGATCGTGGGGTGTGGCTTAAGGAAGTCCAGCTGGCAGTCTAGACAGGTCTCTTCAGTGCTATAATCTTAAGGTATTCACCATCATCCCAGAACTGATGTTTAACCTTGAAAACTCAAAAGCTTAATTTTTTTTTTTTTTTTTTTGTGAAACACAGTCTCACTCTGTCACCCAGACTGGAGTGCAAAGGCTCAATCATAGCTCACTGTAATCTCGAATTCCTGGGCTCAAAAAATGCTCCTGCCTTAGCCTTCCAAGTAACTGGAACTATAGATGCATGACACCATGCCTGGCTAAACTTTTTTGAAGAGATGGGGTCTTGCTATCCTGCCCAGGCTGGTCTCAAACTCCTGGCCTCAAGTGATCCTTCCACTTTACCCTTTCAAAGTGGTGGGATTATGAGCATGAGACACTGTGCTTGGCTGAGAAACCTGGTTTAATTAATTAATTAATTAATTTTTGAGACTCTACCCTTACTCCCAGGGTAGAGTGCTGTGGCATCACAGCACCTCCAACTCCTAGGCTTAAGCGATTCTCTTGCCTCAACCTCCCAAGTAGCTGGGACTACAGGCACCTGCCACAATGCCCGGCTATTTTTTGGTTGCAGTTGTCACTGTTGTTTGGCAGGCCTGGGCTGGATTCGAACCCGTCAACTTTGGTGAATGTGGCTGGTGCCTTAGCTGGTTGAGCTATAGGTGCCAAGCCGAGAAGCCTGATTTTAATGGCTAGCAGAGAGTGAAACTACCTCCCAGATGGGCTCTTGTATTCACTAACCTCACAGAAACTGGTATTTATATAAAGTAGAATCCAACTGATTAATTTACAGTGAAAAATACAATTATCAAAAGAAGTGGCCCTCTCTGCATGGCATATCACTAAATTCTGTGCCAACCAGCTAGACATATGCTGGGTGAACATTGTATCTTATCAAGAAAGCATGTTGATCTTGAAGCACTTCTTAGCTGAGGCAGTCTGAGACATTTTTATCCACTATAGGGATGACCTGGACAAAGAAATCCTGATGCTCAGGTTGGCTTGACGAGATGGGGCTTTGAGGAGGAATGGTACTGCTAGCCTCTATAACTGCTGTGTTTGGGCTGTCATGGTTGATCAAGGTCTTTGGTTCACAGAATCTCTCTCCAAACAGGTTATTGAATGATTAGTTGACAAGAGTGGTTAGGCTTCTGTGTATTAAATTACAATTACATCTGCCTTCTTGAGATTCCTTCCCTGCAAGCTGGATCATTTTGGTTTGTTTTTTGATCATGTTTGTAGACAAGCTCTTAGCTGACTTCCATGGACTGTTAACTTCATGACTATATTAGTCAGCTTAGGCTAACTAGGTTATACTGCAGTAATATCCAACAAAAACAATCCCAGTGGCTTACAATAACAAAGGCTTACTTCTGGTGCACATGATGTTATACTTCATGTGGGTTGACTGTGGCTCCACACATCTTCCTTCCAGGACCAAAGCTGAAAAAGCTGAAGAAGCGGCTCTATTTGGCACATGCTTCTCTCATGGCAGAGGAAAAACGATGTGGCAGAATTATAAGATAGCTCATAAATGTCTGCTCAGAAGTAGCTGATGCCATTTCTGTTTACACTTCATTGATCAAAACAAGGCCAAATTTGATGACATTAGAATGGGAAGTCTCTCACCCTAATCTCTCAGGGACAGGCCAGATACCAAGAGGCAGGGAATATTCATGATATTACAGACGAGTCTGCAGCAAGGACTAATATTCAGTTTGTATATAGCAGTATGACTGTTATTAGTTATAATGTTGACTATTACAATATTTAAATACTTTAGGGCTGGGCATGGTGGCTCATGCCTCTAATCCTAGCACTATGGGAGGCTGATGCAGGTAGATTGTTTGAGCTCAGAAGTTTGAGACTAGCATGAGCAAGAATGGAACCCCCGTCTCTACTAAATGAACTGTGTGGTGGGTGCCTGCGGTTCCATCTATTGCGGAGGCTGAGGCAAGAGGATCGCTTGAGCCCCAGAGTTTGAGGTTGCTGTGAGCTATGATGCCATCGTACTCTACCCAGGGCAACAGAGTGAGATTAAAAAAAAAAAAAAACACAACTGAATAACTATTGTTCCAAGCCTCCTGACAACTCCCCTCCTCTGAGATCCCCTGGAACCCACTATTCGCAAATCAGCAACTGAAAGGTTAACATTTAGCATAGGAGGATACTCTACACAAACTTCTAAACTGTGTAGTTAATGCTTGAGCACTACATGTTAAATACATTTAATATCACTTTTGGCTAATTTCCTCTAATATATAGATTTTTATTTAATTCTGAGAGCAACCCAATATCCAGGCCCTTGAAAGGAAACTGACTACAACTATAGCCCCCATGTGCTGTCAGTACTTAATTGTAACAATAATCTCTGATTCGTGCTGCTTCCTACGCATTTATATGTATCATTGGCAAGTATAGATATACAATATTTGCTCAACAGATATGTGTAGAAACTTACTCGCTTTTATCCTCATCTTAAGTTTATCTCTCTATAATCACAACATGCTATTTCTCATTTTGAGTTTCTCCATTTTATTTTTTTTTAGAGACAGTCTCACTTGGTCACCCAGACTGTAGTACAGTGGTGCAATTACAGCTCAGAGTAGCCTCAAATTCTTGGGCTCAAGTTATCTTCCTGCCTCACCCTCCCAAGCAGCTGAGACTAAAGGCATACATGCACCACCACACCTGGCTAATTTCAAATACTTTTATAGAGACAGGGTCTTACTTTATTGCCAAGGCTGATTTTGAACTCCTGGACTCAAGCAATCCCACTTCAGCCTCCCAAATTGTTGGGATGACAATATTGGCTCACCATGCCTGGCCCCAAGTCTTCTGTTCCTAATTTTACATGCCATATCTCATGTCTGAAAATATCACCACTAACTTCTTTATAATGCTTTTGCAATTACAAAAGCACTCTCACAGTATTTCATTAAATCTTCCCAACATTCCCAGGAGCTAGGAATTAGATTATTTTACAGATGAGGAAATTGAGACTTGGTGAACTCAGGTGTCTTATAGTAGCTAGGCTTTGTTCATTCATTCATCAAAAATTTATTGAGTGCCTGAAAAGAGATTTATTGAAATTGGATTTGAAGACAATTTTCTTGAGTTCAAATCAAGGGTTTATTGTTTCTTTATTTTCAATTACTTTATTACCAGGGTCATAAACCCAAAGGAAGCAAATGATAATAGTGTGTTGATTTTGTAGTGATTTGTAAAATTCAAGATTACTATCAGCAAAAGCAGTGTCATTATTCCTCTCTGTGCTCGCTTACCTAGTGCACTAAATGTCTCAATGTAGGTAAATCCATTCAATACTTCATGAATATTTCTACCGGTTTTAAAGGTCTTCAAATTGGGCTTTGATATTTACTAGCTGTGGGGTCTGGATCAAGTTATTAACCCTTTGGGAGCTTCAGTTTTATCACCTGCAAAATGGAAATAACTACAAATCCCTTTAGATTCTTTGTGGTTGTAAAGATGAAAGAGATAAGTCTGAAAAAGTAGATGCTCACTGTAGCTGTGATTTCCAACTGCCTTTAAAAAAAATTTTTTTTTAATACAGAGTCTAACTCTGTTGCCCCAGGCTAGAGTGCTGTGGCTTCACAGTTCACAGTAATCTCAAACTCCTGGGCTCAAGGGATCCTCTTGTCTCAGCCTCTCCAGTAGCTGCGGCTAAAGGTCCCGCCACAACGCCCGCTATTTTTTTGTTGCGGTTGTCATTGTTGTTTAGCTGGCCCGGGCCAGGTTCGAACCCACCACCCTCATTGCATGTGGCCAGGGTCATAACCACTGTGCTACGGGCGCCGAGCCAGGTTTTCTATCTTATGTAGAGAAGGGTCTTACTACTAAGCTCAGGCAATCCACCTGCATTGGCCTCCCAGAGTGCTGGGATTAGACATGAGCCACCCTGCGGGCCCTTGATGAAGTTTTAATCTCTGCCTTCAAAATGAGAAAACTTCTCTTAAGTCGAAATAAGGTTACGGAGCTAAACGATTATTGGGAAGTACCGTTCTTTATTCCGGAGCATATCATTTTACTACCTGGTGTTAAATACCCTCGTTTGGGAATTGATGGTATTAGTAGCTATTTTCTTTAACAGAGTGCTTAAGAAAGCAAGCCCATGTCGTCCTCCGTCCCCCAGCTCTTTCTCCCTAAATTAAAAAACACACACACAAAAATCACTTTATTTGCTGAATTTCAAGGATGTACACCACAGCAGATTCACAAGGATAGAACGCCCTACGGAGGTCACCAGGCAACGCCTCCCCAGAAAGGAGGCGGGGCCCCAAACTCTCAGATCTCATTCCCTCTCACGCGGTTGTCGCCACTAACCAATTCTCGCGAGACTTCGGGCAACTCTGCCGCTACGCATTTACACTATACAGAGAATCCAGGCGCCAGAGGAGGGGGAGGGGAAAAGGGGAGACGGTGCAAACGGCGTGGCCGCCATCTTGTTTGTGCCCCCGCTTCGCGCGCGCTCCGTTCTCCGTGACGCACGCTTCCCCCTCCCCCTGCTGTGCCTGGGCCTCTGCATTGCCCGACTCCACAGGAGCGCGGGGGCGGCTCCTGCTTTTCCCTGGACTCCTCAGCAGTGGCGTGTGAGTATGCGGAAGCTTCTGTGGGCAGGAGGGTGACAGGGGAGCAGCGGCGGGGGGAGGGGCAGCGCTTCCCGCCTTCGGCGGAGACCTCAGTTCCCTCGCGCGGCTGCTGCTGTAGTTCGGTCCGGCCTGCCCGCCGCCATGTTGTGTTCTCGCCGGGCCCGCAGCTGTCGCCGCCGCCGCGCTCGTGGGGTCCGTGCGCCTAGTCGGCCGGGCCCGCGGGCTTTCTCCCATTGGCGGAAGGCGACGGCGGGGGGGCTCGCTTGTGATTGGTCGGTGGCGGGGAGGCCGCGGACCTGGCACCTTATTGGTCGCGCCGGCTCCGGCCTTGAGGGTGATGAAGGAATCAGAGGTTACGTGGATGCACGCGTCTTGGCTCGGGCGGCAGGGGCTATGACCCCTTTCAGCGCAGGCATAGGGTTGGAGGCTGGGGGAGAGTCTTAAGGAGGTAGACAGGGTGATGGCCTGGCAGGTGCTGTGGTAGTCTAGGCTATGGCTGGGAATGGGGGACACTCCTAGTTTAAGAGCTGCCCTCTCTGGTACGTTCATGGCCCAAGATGAGGCTGTGCAAGCCCCCTGGGGTCCCAGGCACGGAAACACCGAGACTCAAGTGACAGGCCGAAAGGGCCTTCGAGATCCAGGGGTGCTAGACAAAGTGCGACTCACTTTGAGAGTGACCCCGAAGTCCAGAGTCTGAATGCATGGTATAGCACTAAAAGCACTAGGGCTATGGACATGTTTGAAGTGCGAACATTAAACACTAAGACTTTGGGAAGCCCTAGAGTCCAAAGTTACCGTACCTGGCATGTTATGTGAGGAGGAGGTAAAGAAAGGGATTGTACTGGATAGATGTGTCCTGTCTTAATAACTGACTGCTAAGCGTACGAGGCACAGCAGAAGTTAGTGTTAGATCTAAAGTGAGAAAGTTCGATATAGGAAGCAGGTTTGGAAACGTTTTCTGACTTGGGAAGTGTATTAGGACAGCAGATAAAGATTGAGGCTCTGGACCACGCAGCTAGTTTCGAGATGTTATATATGAAATTCCCTGCTCTTGGAGGAATACAGGTCATGGCTGCATTTTCAAAGCCACATTTCTAGCAAGTGTTAGGTAATTTAGCAGTTACTTGTTGAATGAATATTGTTAGGTTCGCCTCTAAGAGGAAGGGAGCTAACAGATTTTTCTGGATCTTGGCTCATTTATATCCTTGTATACATGCCTAAAAATATACCCATTCTCTTGTGAGCTTATAATTTTTTTTTTTAAAGTGCCAAATGAAAATAAACTGCATAGCTTATTGTTTATCTTGCTTTAAGTAACAGGATTTGTCAACACTTGATTTCAGGGTATTAAGATTATATTAAATGGGAGAGTACTATTAATAAGAATTTGCTGTACTTTTTAGGGTTTCAGACCACAGAAATGTAACCATGTAGAATATGAGTTCTTCAACTAGATACTTAAATAATATCCTTTGGTTTCTATAGGGAAAGAGAAGATTCACAAAGTAAATAGCAGGACTTTTTTTTGAACCAGGCAGATCAATGGGGGAAAATATGTATAGAAACTTTAAGAATCTGCATTCGTTAAAACAGCTACAGAATATTGTTGGCATAGTCTTTCTGTATATGGAACTAATTTATGCTGAGCAGTGAGGAGGTACCAAGTGCATAGTGTATGCATAGTGTAAAGAGCTCACTCGGGAGATTTTTTTGAGCATTACAAGATCCTTATGTTGTCTCCAGGTACCAGACCTATCCATAGGCCTAGTGCATTCTTTCAGTTGTGGGATACAGATTCTAGGATATGCTTATCTTAAGTACTGTGTAGAATTAAAGCTCACATTCCAATTTTGTATGGAAACCTTTAAATCAGGTTTTGAGTCAGGCATGGTGGCTCATGCTTGTAAATCTAGCACCCTGGTGGGCTAGGGTGGGTGGATTGCTTGAACTCAGGAGTTGGAGACCAGCCTGAGCAAGAGTGAGACCCCATCTCTACTAAAAATAGAAAAACTAGCTGGGCATTGTGGCAGGCGCCTATAGTCTCAGCTACTTGGGAGGCTGAGGCATGGGGGTCACTTGAGCCCTAGAGTTTGAGGTTACTGTGAGCTATTACTCCATGGCATCAAGTCAGATTCTGTCTCAAAAGAATAAATTAATATAAATAAATTAAAAATCTGGTTTTTGAGGGGAGACCAATGAATTGGACATCTTGATGGTTTATGTCTAGATGTGATTAGGTAAAGACCTTCATTTGTGGTAACACTGAAGTGTGGAAGAGAGTGTTAAAGCTACAAGTGAAATAGGCCTTGCTCTGTATTTTGTACATTGCTCATCTCAGCCTTATTTGGCTCAGTTATTAAGTTAATCAATTATGAAGAATGTTATGGCATTTTTAACTTAGCTTCCTTTTTACTAAGTCTAGACGAGGTTATAAAAACAAGCACATATATATAAATCCTTTTTATTCAGCAAGCATTTCTTTCTTTCCTATTCCCCCCACCCCCCAGAAATGGGGTCTTGCTGTGTTGCCCAGACTGGAATGCAGCGGCATGATCCTAGCACATTGCAGCCTCAAGTTCCTGGGCTCAAATTATTTTCCTGCCTCTGCCTCCCACCAAGCTAAGACTACAGCACCCCACCACATGTGACTAATTTTTATTTTTCACAGAGACGGGGTCTTACTATGTTTTCCAGGCTGGTCTTGAACTCCAGGCCAAAAGCAGCCTTCCTGCCTCAGCCTCCCCAAAATGTGAGCCTCTGTGCCCAGCAAGCATTTCTTGGGCAACCTGTTCTTCAACACCATTGACCACTTTCATTACACATTAACCCCCTGTTATCCTCTGGAATCTACCACCCTAGAAATGCTGAACTAACAGGTCTGTGTAGATCTGAGTTTATGTTTAAAATTTGTGAATCTCAGGTTTGTCTTTTAAGCAGGAATCATACTAATGCTTTATACTTTATAGACAGTGTCCATGTCATCTAATTTAATTCTTGTAAGAAATATTCTGTTATCTCATTTATGCTTAAACATTCATTTGGTCAAATTGATGCCTTGTACTACAGAAGATACAAAGTATTTTTTTAAAGATACAAAGTATTTTTAAGCCTATTTTATTTACAAACAAATGGGGGCAAAGTGAAATGAGAGGCCATGCTAGATATCTTTTTGAAGCAACTTTGAAATTCACAGGTCATCTTACGTTTGATTTTTTTTTTTTTTTGAGCCAGTTTCTGTAATAAAACATTTTTATCTTTTAGTTCCAAGGTACTGAGCCCCTAAGGATCTATGAATGAAACTCAAGAATAATACCAAGTTACTACTTTTATTGAGTGTTTACATTGTACCAGTGAGGGTATAAAGGTATCATATCTATTACTGTCACACACTTACCACCCTTATATTTGCATGTGAGAAAACTGGAGAATTAAGTAATATGTTTGATGTCTCATAGCCAATAAGTGACAGAACCCAGATGCAAACACAGATCTATAATTTGTGGAGCCTTTGCTCTTAAACGCTGTGTTATCCTAACACTGTAAATATTATGGGAAAAGAAAGAAATCTTTGCATCTTAGCTCGGGAAGTAACCTTCAGTTCTTTCAGGCATGTCCTTTGTATGGTGGCCCTAAAGAGTGAGATGACCTTGACAAGGTCACTTGGCTATGCAAGTGCAGAGCTAAGTCTTGCCCAGATCACTGGATTTCTAGACAAGTGCCCACTCTGATAGGGAGCATTGCCTCTCTGTGGAAGCATTGGATTGTTGGCAGAAATGACTTTAAGTGACAAGTTTACTTCATTCATAGGAGGGAGAATGGCAGAGGACATTATTGGGGTCACAGATGACCTTCTTGAGGTTCATTTTAGCCTCAGGCGTACAATTGAGGGAGAACATTCCTTAGCCAGCAAATTGTTCTTTTCCATTCTATTTCTTGTTCTCAGAGGTTATAAGTTATCTGATGTCTTATAGTCTCTCTTTTCATTTTGTTGATTCCGTTTTTCATGCATGCACTGTGATAAGTTAGGAAGGCTCCAAGGTCATTTTAGTATTTACCTGCAGAATCTTAAAGAACCAAATATAATTTAAGTAGATTAATTACAGGAGGAAATGGATTTTAAAAACTTTGGCCAAAGAATACCGTTGGAAGGAGGCAGTATAGTTGCTGATTAGAGTAAGACCTACAAAAGAATCCTATCTCTGTAAAGCATTTACCCTCTCTGCATACTGGGTCAGCTTCTTATCTGTGCCTTAGTTTCTTAACACTGTAAAGCAGCTGTAATAATACCTACCTTATAGGGTACTTATAAGAAGTGAATACAACAGTTTATGGTAGGTGCCTGTCACTGAGAAGAACACATTTTCTTTTTAGAACAGCATGAAATCTGTCCTGACAGCCAGTTCTTCCTTGATAAGGAAGGAGACCTTTTGTAATTGCTCTGTTATGTACAGTAAGATTTACAAAAGTAAATCTTTACAAAAAGGAAGGAGACCTTTTGAAATTGTTCTGTTAGATTTCCACGTGGGAGAGCAACCACTTGATATGAAAGAAATAACCTACTTTAGTTGTGTTGTTGTGGTTTTAGAGCTGATACTCAGTAGGCTAGTAGGATGTCAGTCTTACTATTTTTTTTTCTTTTTTTTTTGAGACAGAGTCTTACTTTGTCACTCTGGGTAGAGCGCTGTGGTGTCACAGCTCACAGCAACCTCAAACTCTTGAGCTTAAGTAATTCTCTTTCCTCAGCCTCCTGAATAGCTGGAACTACAGTTGTCCACCACAACATCCAGCTATTTTTAGAGATGAGGTCTCTATCTGGCTCAGGCTGATCTCAAACCTGTGAGCTCAGGCAGTCACCCCACTTCGGCTTCCTAAAGTGCTGGGATTACAGGTGTGAACCACTGTGCCTGGCCTTGTCAGTCTTACTTTTTTTTTTTTTTTAATTTGAGACAGAGTTTCACTTCCATGTCCCTGGTAGAGTGCTGTGGTATCATAGTTCACAGCAACTTCAAATGCTTGGGCTCAAGTGATTCTCTTGCCTCAGCCTCCCGAGTAGCTGGGACTACAGGGGCCTGCCACAATGCCCGGCTATTTTTAGAGATGAAATCTCCTTCTGGCTCAGGCTGGTCTCGAACTCATGAGCTCAGGTGATCCATCCTCTTTGGCCTACCAGAGTGCTGGGATTACAGGCATGAGCCACTGTGCCTGCCTGTCATACTTACTTTTGAACACACAAAGTTTCAAGGACTATGGTCTCCTGATCCTCTCTGTTAATACCCAAGTATTGAGTGGTAATTATTCTCATGAGACTAATACTTTTCATATTTGTCAAATAGCAATTGTTATTAAAATCATAAGTGTTATCATTCTGACCAGAAGGAAGGATTTGCATTGTTGCCATTTTAAATTTTTCTAGTTGTAGAAATTGTCAGTTGAAGTAGTACTTTTGGTTTAGTTTGTTTGATTTGTAGTCACCTGGGTAACATTTTATTTGAAGTAAGCAGGAAGACAACATTGTGGAATGGCTCAGGAAAAAAAATCTCTCTGCCTGCAGAAATTTTTGCCAGATTGCGAGATTTGCTGCACTCTTCCCACACTTCTCCATGTTTTAGCAGTGATATACCTGATAGCAACGAGATAGTACCTGCACTCATTTTCGGTATGGGGGTTGTATTTTCCATTTTGGTAGTTTGCTATCTGCAGGCAATTCTAAGTCCTGTGTTCTTTATTTTATACAGTGAGAGCTTTCTAATGGGTAGACTTGAGGTGTAGGTAAGAGAACCGGACTAGAGTTTAACTTTTGCATTGAATGTTTCTAGTAGAGTAGGTTTAAATTAAAGGTTCAAATATCTTGTGTCCAAGGTATATAAAGTGTCCTGTTGAATGCTTTCCATTTAAAGTCAACAGTATGACCTTATTAATAAGGTTCAAGAATTGTTAAATATTCTTAAATAAATTCATGTATTTGATTTGTAAATAGTGATTTTGAACAGTGTTTTGATAAGAGGAATAGGATGATTCATAGGGAATGGTATTATAGTATAGGATATTTTGTATCATGTCATTGGCTTAAATTCCTAATTACTGTTATCCTAGTCTTCAGGAGCTTTTAATTGTCCACAGAGCTGTATGAAGAGAGGTTCTTTGCCCAGTGTTAAATGTAATTCTTTCAACACTGGCATGATCTGTTTGTTTTAAAAGAGAAAAGAGAAAGGGCTAATAAAGTACCTAATATCTGTACAGTTGAACACCCTTGTCATTTTTTAAATGTCTTAAAAATTATTACTGTACCTTGAAGGTAAGTAGCATAGAATTTGCTCATTATCAAATGACAAAGTTGGGGCCTTTTAAGAAGCAAAGTATGCTTGGTTGGCAATAATTTGGAAGGCAAAGGATTGCTATTTATGGTGGTATTTAATGTCATTTTCAGTAGTGCTAAATTAAAAAGGAAAATGCCATAACGTGTAAAACTGACCATTTGGGAAGGTTGTCAGGGTAGAGTTGTGTTTAGTCTTTTCATTCCGTGAAAATTTCTAATTTTCTAATTTTTAGAAAATTTCTAATGCTGCTTACAGCAGTATTTCCCAAACTGTTGAACATTAGTTCTATAGGATAGTAGTAAGTGTCCTTTGGGGATGAGAAAAGGACAAAGTAGTGGCCAAAGTGAAATGCATTTCTTTACTGCCGAATTATCATTCAGAGCCTTTGTGCCCATGTGCCTATGACCCTTCAAGAAGGAAGATACATTATACAGTGTGTTACATGAATTTATTTGGTCATGGAACTCTGTGAGAACACCTAATAAACATTTCATGATAAGACTAGTGTGTAGTGGAACTGGTATAGCTTATGAATTGACAAAATGAATCATTTTGTGTGGGGTAACTTGGCCAATAATGGAAAAGATCTTTTCTGGGAACAAGATAGGTCTCCAAAGTTACAGACTCCTAGGGACGAATGTGACTTCAAAGGTCATCTGATCCAATTGCCAGTAACAATAGTCACAGCTGCCATTTTTTGAGCACTTACTGTTTATCAGGCAGTGTTGTCATTCCACATGTATTGTTAATATTGTTAATCACTGGTTCTTACTGATTTTTCTCTTCTTCCTAATATTTCCCATTCATCTGTTTTTCAACATCTTCTCTACTAAATTTTCCAATAACCAGATTCTTGTAATATACTGTTTTTCCTGTCTTTGGACTAGAGTGCTTCTGTTCTCTTACCTTTCCCCCTTCTCCAGCTTATTCTCTGTGTATCCAGAATTATCTCCTAAAAGGAAAATTCTGATTGTGTCAGTCCCATGCTTAAAATTATTTAGTTCCTTACCATTGTCTTTAGAATAAATTTCTAGCCCTGTAATACCAGCACTTTGGGAGACTGAGGTTAGGATGATCACTTGAAACCAGGAGTTCAAGATCAGCCCGGGCACTACAAAAATGTTTTAAAAGTTAGCTGGGCATGGTGACACATGCTTATAGTCCTAGCTACTTGGGAGACTGAAGCAGGAGGATTGTTTGCGTCAAGTGAGCTGTGATGGCACAACCATACTCCAGCCTGGGTGAGAGAATGAGACTGTTGCCTCTTAAAAACAACAGTTAAAAAAAAACCAGTTCTAGTATCTCAGCTTTGTTTAATGATTTGCCTTTTTTGACTTCTAGCCTCTCGCCTCTGGGCTGCTTTTATGCCCTACCACACCCCTTCTGGGAATGTAATGCTTTCTGTTTGTTTTGTCTTAGTAGGCTTCTATTCTTAGAATTTTAAATCTCCCAAGAAGCCTTCTCTACCAGCCTGAAACTTAGGTAGGCTTTGGGTTAGGTACTCCTCCAATAGCGTGATTTCATTTGCTCATGATAACTCTTAACATACAGTATTATGATTGTCTATTTTGGCTTTTCTCTTTCTTAGAGTAAACTATAATCTCCTTGAAGACAAGGCCTGTGTTTTGTTTAGGCTTCCCAGAGCCTAACTAAGTTAGTACAGTGCCTATGCTTGTAAGTATTTATTGAACAAATGAAATTACCCTGATCCTTACAACCTTGCAAGATGTTTTACAGTGTAGGAAGCTGGCCTCGGGGGGTTAAATGACTAACATAGGTCACTCCGCTGAAAAGTGGTGAGGAGGGATTAGAATCTAAATCTTGTCTCCTGCAAAGAGGGAGCTTTTTTCCTGCTACTGCACATGGCTTATATTTCTCATCTTGCCTTTACATATCCCTGTTAAGTGTTCAAACAGCCAGTACCTAACAACCTCATCCATAGCTTCTGAGGTTGTGTCATTTTTGGACATCTCCAAGAGCTGATGTAGGTCCTTCCGGAATAGTTTTCCATCCTTTGGTCTTACTAAGTAATTTATGCTTTGGAACATATAACTTATTTTTATTTATTTATTGTTGGGGATTCATTGAGGGTGCAAGAAACCAGGTTATACTGAGTGCATTTGTTAGGTTAAGTCCTTCTTACAATTGTGTCTTGCCCTCAAAATATAACTTATTTTTTAAAAAACAATTCAGAATTTGTAATCTACTTAAGGTTTCATTTTTTTTTCCTCATTAATTAACCATTTACTGAGCACCAGTGCTATGTTCCTTTATTTTAATGACATCACTCAAAATGTTTCTGGGCCTTCTTTGAGGATTATCTTCATAATTTACTGCTAGATTCTCTTGAAATATGTCAATATATATTTTTTTAAATCTTGAACGTGGATTTGATTTGGTAAGTGACTAATAATTTGTTTAGGACCAAGTCAGGTGAAGGATACGGGTCAGAAGTTGTATTCTGGCAGGCCTTAATTTTCTTTGATTTGCTTATTAGAGGTTTTTTCCTTGGAGTTTTAAAAAATTTGAACCAAAATTTAAAATGGAAATTTGACTGGATATTAAAAAACAATATAGCTTTTGCTTCTTTTACAGAATCTGAAGCTCTTACTACAGTGGACCAGCCTTCACCAGTTGTCAATTCCTGCTACTCTTATTTCACTGACACTGTAGCTAAGGTTTAGTTTGATGTATATCTTTGTACTGAGCACTGGGAATATATGTGGATGTAAATAAGGCACTGTTGTTGCCTTTAAGAAGCTCTTCTCTGATAATAGTGGTATATTAAAAAAGTAGTATATGGGCTGGGTGTGGTGGCTCCTGACTGTGATTCTAGCACTCCAGGAGGCCAGGGCAGGTGGATTGCCTGAGCTTCCAGGTTTGAGACCGACCTGAGCCAGATGGAGACCTCATTTGTAAAAATAGCCGGGCTTTGTGGCAGGCGCCTATAGTCCCAGCTACCTAGGAGGCTGAGGCAGGAGAATCGCTTGAGCCTAGGAGTTTGAGGTTGCTGTGAGCTATGACACTACAGCACTCTACCATGGGCGACAAAGTGAGACTCAATTAAAAAAAAAAAAAGGTAATATGTGTGAGTGCTGTAGTCGAGTGTGTATTTATATATTAATCAAGCAGCTACCACATTCCAAGTCATTATCCTGAATGCTTTCACTTATTTCATTTAAACCTCAGCACTCTGAGTTGATGTTGTTTTTTCCATTTCATACGTGAAGAAGTGAGCTCATAAATGGTTAAGTAACTTGGCCAAGGTCATAAAGCTGGTAAGTAGTTAGCTATGATTCAAAAATCATTCTGACCGTGAGCATCATTTTTCACCCTGCCTTTGAGAGCACTGACGCTTGAGCCATGTAACCAGAGTTACTGGCTTTGTCTCATAGGGACCTGAGTGTTTTTTAGGGCGCAAAGATGCAATTGTCTGGTGTAGAGGACTTCTGAGGTCCAAGAGTAGAGAAGATTGTGAGTTGGAATTCCACAGATTCCCGTCCACAGTGATGCCAAGGCTAGAGAGAGACAGGTATAGTAAGTGAAAGGTTTTGGCTGCCAAATAGAAATTCAAGGAAAATTTGAGTCCTCTTCTCACTTTGGTTTGAACTCTACTAAGGTGACTGTTGATGAGAAATAGGAGTTGAAGTGTTTTTCTTAAAAACTGACAACTAATAAAAACTATACTGAAGTCCTGCACAAAGGATCAAGGCACTTGATTGGTTTAATCTGGTATATCAAAAGTAGAGTTGAAGGGTATACTTTTGGAATAATAACCAGACCTTGGCGGATTGGTGGTGAAAGGCATGGATTTCCCACATAAAAACTGGAAAAGAGTTTTAGTAGAACCTAGTGGTCCTCTTGTACTGCCCCTTATGGCTAAGGAGTTACTTTCTGCAGGGCTACGGGGTATGCTAGAAATAGAAGAGAGACATTCCCTCAGAGTAGCTGTAGGGCCTTAAGCCGGTCTTGTCCCTCCTTGAATTTTAACCATCTGTAAAACAAGAAAGTTGGGTTGGATGACATTTAGTACTTTCTACTATTTCAATGCTTTTTCAGGCCCAGTACAATATACTTTACATGTATTAACTCATTTAATCCTTCTTTTTTTTTTTTTGAGACGGAGCCTCAAGCTATCCCCCTGGGTAGAGTGCCATAGCATCACGCTCACAGCAACCTCCAACTCCTAGGCTCAAGCGAGTCTCCTGCCTCCGCCTCCCAAGTAGTTGGGACCACAGGCGCCCACCACAACGCCCAGCCAGTTTTTGGTTGCAGCCATCATTGTTGTTTGGCGGGCCCGGGCTGGGGATTCGAACCCGCCACCTTAGGTGTACGTGGCTGGCGCCTTAGCTGATTGAGCCACAGGAGCCGAGCCCATTTAATCCTTCTTAATGGCTCTCTGATACGTTAACAGGTGGTGATAGCTATATATTATAGCTATGTATTATAGATGAGGAAACTGAGGCTCAGGGTTAGTCTGATGTCATACAATTAATAAGTAGAGTTAGAATTTGAAACTAGTGCTGCCTGACTCCCATGAGCTTAGTTCTTTAACCATACTGACACTTTAATTAATAGTGAGGTTGTAAACATGTTCTCCCTATTCTTCTGCCTCCCAAACCTTTCTCAGATGAGCTTCTTTGCCTCCTGGCAGCTGATTCACCTTCTGTCTTATGGAGTAAGAGAGGCTTTAGTGTGGATAAGGCAAACGGTGGGCCTGTTGGGCTTCTCTTCCCAGGCTGGGAATAGCTATTCAGAATCTGTGATCCAAACCTGTCTTTCTATCACCCAGGTTAGAGTGCAGAGTAGCACAACCACAGCTCACTGCAACCTTGAACACCCAGGCTCAAGTGATCTTTTGCCTCAGCCTCCCAAGTGGTTAGGACTATAGACACGTGAGACCACACCCTGCTAATTTTTCTTTTTTCTTTTTATTTTTTAGAAATGGGGTCTTACTATGTTGTCCAGGCACGTCTCAAACTCCTGGTGTCAAGTGATCCTCCTGCCTCAGCCTTCAAAGTATTGGGCTAACCTTGATCTAATTTTTGAGACAAGAATTGTAGGCTGGGTATGATGGTTCCTACTTGTAATCCTAGCACTATAGGAGGCTGAGGCAGGTGGATTGCTTGAGCTCAAGAGTTCAAGTCCAGCCTGAGCAAGAGCGAGACCTCATCTTTACTAAAAATAGAAAAGTTAGCCAGGGGTTCACAAAAAATAGCTGGACGTTGTGGTGGTCACCTGTAGTCCCAGATACTCAGGAGGCTGAGGCAAGAGAATTGCCTAAGCCTAGGAGTTGGAGGTTGCTGTGAGCTGACTCCACGGCACTCTACCAAGGGCAATAAAGTAAGACTCTGTCTCTAAAAACAAAAAACAAAATGAGTGGAGTATATGTAGGTAAGTTAATATGGCAAGGTGATAGGACAGAGCACCTTCTCCTATTTTAGGGCCGTGCTGAATATCTGCATATGCCAAGGAGGAGTTCTCATGTAAGGTCAATTTAGGAATTTCTGGAAAAAATGTCATCTACCTGGCAAACGACTTAGCTTTGATGGGAGGAAGCAGATCTAAGGAGATTGTTAAAAGTCTCAGGCCATGGTGAAATATTTGTGCTTGAATGTTTTGTTTTAAAAAAAGGAAGCCATGTTAATTGATTTTCACCATATTAGGAGCTACTTCTTAAAATATAAGCTAGTGGATGCATAATCCATAAGCAAATCTTTGAGCACTACTGGGTGAACTTCAGCACCTTGGAATGTCTTCAGTAACCACAATGAGTCAAGTAAGAATACGTACATACATGTATATATCTCCTGAAATAAGCCCTGCTGCTTATTCTTGAAAAATCCCTCATAAGTGCCAAGATTACAGGTGTGAGCCACAGTGCCCAGCCCCCTATACGCCATTTTATATCAGGGTCTTGAGCATCCTAAGATTTTGGTATCCACTGGAGGTCATGGAACCAATCCCCCAGGAGTACCAAGGGACAGTTGTTTGCTGATGTTCTGTCTTTGTCATTTCCCCTCTTTATCATTGTTTTTCCCTCCTGGATTTCTGGTAGATTTTTAGAAATGCCACTGTCTCTGCCACTTTTTTCACATGAATTACCTGGAAATTTTCCTAATTAGATTAGTTTGTTTATTTTAAATGAAGTGTTTTGCCCTGGTAGTACTCTGTGCTTTCAAAACTACCAGGAACATAATGACAGATACCTTTTAGAAATTCTGCAAACTGTTGTTTAGCCATTGGCATCAGTCTTTGTTAGTGTTAAAGAAGCTTCATTTTCCTTGGATTAGCCCTACCCATTTTTTTTTTCTTCTGTTAATGCTCAGAAGACTGAAGGTAGTCACAACTTTCCGACCTTGTGCACATTGCTTCTCTGGTTTACTGCCATAGGATACTGTAGCAATATCTTACAGACATCTTTGATGGCCAATCAGAAGCAGTTGAATTACCTTAAATTTTTTAAATGGAACTCTGATAGCCAATGAGAAATCCTGTGGGTGGGAACTGTAACAACCCTTTCACTTGGTTTTAAGAACAATTCTAAATTTGCAGTATCCTGTTTTGGAAGCACATGATGTCCCATTGCATATGCTATATGCATTTGCCGGGCATTACCAAGCCTTAAGTTCCCGGTAGTTTGGAGGCTGAATCTGACCCCTGTTCTGCTTCTCAAGGTAACTTTAAAACAGGAAGTGTACAAAAGAGGTAACTGATGACGTGAACAGCCAATCATGGCTTTGTGTTCTTAGCCGATAAAGCAACTCAGCCAATGGGACCACTGCGGAGGCAAGGTTTGGTGTCAAATAGCATGCTAGATTGAATGCCTTTGACTGTTAAAGTGGAAGGAGGCTGCAGGGCTTCATTGGAGCCTCGGAGTTTTTCACTGAGGCAGGGGTCAGCTGAAAGACAAAGAAAAATGGCGAATAGTTTGTTGGGGGGTGGAGGGACAGCTGTTCGGGTTTTCACTGGAGTGGACATTCCAGACTCAGGTTTCTGCATCTCCTGCTGCCTTTTGTTTCCTCCGTCCTTTTTTGGGGGGGGAGGGATAGGAGTGACTTTAATTCTCCCTGTCCGAGGAGATATAAATAACTACATGTAAAATTAATGCAGTTCCCGGTAAGTTTAATTCTTTGTTTTGTGTTGAAATGATAGAAACTGTTTAGCTTCAGAGAGTGTAGACAAGTTGCACTGTTTCAGAAAATGGCCACTTTACATTCCATGCATACCTTTTGGTGCACCTAGAATACCTTGCTCTGTTTAGATTTTGCATGTCCTTCAACTAGGATTTCTTTTCCTAGTTCAGTATCGACAAGATCAGGTACATGAAGAAAGGCTAATCATTTTCCAGGGACACACAGGAGCAAAAGCAAAGCACTTTCTCTTTGCATTGAGTAAACTTAACTGTTTTCCAAATAATTTTCCTTTGTTCAAGTGCACTGAAGCTTTCCTACAGAATAAGCTGGGTTATTTTAAGAGTTTTTCTGTTTCCATGCACTTTGTTACATCCGTGTTTTCAGAAATGGAAACAACACTATTGCTTTTTGAAATTTGTGTGAAAATATGATTTGCACTGATGCAGGTTTGTAATGGTGAAGGCCCACATGCCAATGTGAAATTCTCCCATAACTTCCTTAATTTACCTGTCTGCCTTTAGATTCTAATAAGTACTGATTAATTTAGTAATAATCTTTGTTTTAAAATGCACTTTTTAGCTTAGAATGCTGGTTAAAAACATACTTTTCCACTTACATTGACAGTGACAAGAGCAAATCTTTATCCACCAATTTTACACATTTTGTCAGGTATTGGTTTGGTTCTTTAGAATGATATGAGCTAAATGCTTTTCATTTTCTATATGAAGTACTTAAAGTCTTAATTTACCTGTAGTTTGTGAATAGTTGAGAGTACAGGCACCCTGTCTTTTGCCCTTGATATTTTTTTTCCCTCCCTCTTTAGTGATATGAAGCTAATGTAGGTTGCTAATCAGTAATTAGTCAATTCTTGTGAATGGTAAAATCTTCAATCCCATGTACTAAAGATCTATAATACACCTGCTTTTAAGAAGGAACTCTTTGTTTTCTTTTTATTTGCAAGTACAAAATGAAGGTCATTGGAACATTTCTGCAGCAGATTTCAGTGTGGAGCAGTGAGCTAAGTAGCACTTAGTCTCTAGATAGGGAGAAGGAACGGGCCTTGTTAGGGAAGTTTCCAGGGTGTTGCTGTGCCTTCCCTCGCGTCCCCTCTAGTAAAGGATTTACCTGAAAGGACTGATAGGGGCTTAGATTTTGGGCTCTTTGAGTTGGAGTGGTATAGCAGTCAAAGTTCCTGGATGCAGGCCTCTGTCGTTGCTTGCAAAAGTGACCTTGAAAAACTGCCGAGGAGTTGAAAGATTGAAGGACAAAGTTTGTTTATATAGATTTAGACCGAAAAGCTCTATTTAAGATTAAAAGAGACTATACTTCTGATGTTGAAGCTTTGTGGTTAGTAGAAGTATGTAATAGATTCAAATTAGGAGTTTTCAAGTAATAAGACAATAGGGCTGCATTCATTCTTTCTCCCACTCTTCTCATTTCCCTCCCTCTATCAAAAATATTTTAAATCCTTTTGGTATGGTATAGTTCAGTGAACTGCCCAACAGATTCAGAATTCCTTGCATGCTACCTTGTAATCTAGAGGGTTCTTATTGAAGGATAGTGTTTTAGAAGTTAGAAGTAATTGTATTTGTTAAACTTCTTTTGGGAGTTGGAATGCTTATGTTAAGAAAATGTTCATTCTGGGAATTGAAGTCCTAAGAGAAGGAGTATGTGTGAAGGATTACATTTTAAGACATAATTATTTTAAGTTTATTTTTTACAAGTCATGACTTATATGTTATTGATTATTCCAGGTTTTATATATGATTAAAAAAAACAGTTGTAGATACTAAATGACCTTATTGGCTCTGGGAGAAGGCATGGGGGTGAAGGTGGGGTACAGTATGAAGCCTAGATAAATCTCTGTAAACTTAATAAGTTTATGGATTTAGCTCCTTGGAAAGATGCCCACCCAATGCCTCTAGCTTAGGTCATCACCTTTTTAGGGTCGTGGACTCAAGAGTCTGATTTTTTACCTGGATGCACATGGGCATGCCTGTGCAAACCTCTGGCAACTAATGTGTTTTCCAGTTTATTTCAATTGTTTGCTTGATCTCCTCTTATAACACTTTAACCAGATAAATGTTTTTTTTTGGGGGGGGAAGGGTTTGCATTTTTTGGCTGGGGCTGGGTTTGAACCTGCTACCTCTGGCATAGGGGGCCAGTGCCTTACTCCTTTGAGCCACAGGCGCCGCCCGCCAGATAAATGTTTTTTGGAGAACTGAAGAAAATTTTACTTCCAGGAAGAACAAAGATTTTTTTTTTTTTTTTTGAGACAGAGTCTCACTTTGTGGCCCTTGGTAGAGTGCGGTGGAGTCACAGCTCACAGCAACCTCCAACTCCTGGGCTTAGGCAATTTTCTTGCCTCATCTTCCCGAGTAGCTGGGACTACAGGTGCCTGCCACAATGCCTGGCTGTTTTTTTCCCTGCAGTTTGGCTGGGGCCCGGTTTGAACCCCCTCCGTATATGGGGCTGGCGCCCTACTCACTGAGCCACAGGTGCTGCCCAAGCTTTTTAGAGCTAACTTTTGGACTGTGTAGGTGGTCGTGTATGTGGGTGGAGTGGCTTAGCTGGGATCTGAGATCAAGACATATATTTGCTTTGATGACAATATTTGAGGCAACTTGGTGCAGGCCGCTTAAAGTCAGGAGACCTGTGTTCAGGTCTAGTCTGGCTCTGTCACTAGCTTTGTGGGGTTGGGCAAGCCAGCCATTTAGGCCATTTAGTTTTTGCTTTCTCACGTGTAAAATGGGACCTAAAAATAGCACCACCTTATTTAGTGATGAGTCTCGAATGAGATCACGTATGTCAGAGTGCTTTGCAAATTGTGAGGTGCTCCCTAAATATCAGTTATTAATCCAAACTATTGGGGGATCAATTGTTTATGAAGATAGGTGTGGCATCAAAGAAAAATGCCAAAATTTTAATATATTTACGAAGGCGTTTGTTTAAACCTGACACATATGTTTTTAAAGTTGTATCTTTTTTTTTTTTTGGAGACAGAGTCTCACTTTGTGATGCCCTGGGTTAGAGTGCTGTGGCATCACAGCTCACAGCACCCTTAAACTCATGGGCTCAA
Organism: Galagoides demidoff; assembly: GCA_963574575.1. Classification (NCBI taxonomy): domain Eukaryota; kingdom Metazoa; phylum Chordata; class Mammalia; order Primates; family Galagidae; genus Galagoides; species Galagoides demidoff. Next base: position 21,380 of record CAUYQV010193367.1, on the reverse strand, counting down.
GCTGTTCTCTTGCTTCAGCCTCTGGAGTAGCTGGGACTATAGGTGCCCAGCTATTTCTAGAGATGAGGTCTCACTCTTGCTCAGGCTGGTCTTTAACTCCTGAGCTTAGGTGATCCACCCACCTTGGCCTCCCAGAATGTTAGGATTGCTTCACCTGCATGTTGCTGTTTATGCTGACATGACTCTATTTAATGCATACATTGAGACCATCGAACCTTACCCATCAGGATTACTAGGAAGGAATTTTGATCCCTTTTTCAAAAACGGAGGGCCTTATACAATAAGATGAAATGGGAATGCTGAATTTTTAAAATAACTCTTAGTAGATTTAGGAACCTCTCAGAATAGAACCTGGGAGCCTATTCTGATTGGATTCTGAGATTTGCATTATAATACAGATAAGTTGTAATGGTTGCAGATTTTTGCCAAGCTGAGGTTACATTTTTAGCTTGTGCACCAAAAAATGTTTATAAAGTAAACTGGAGTCATCTTTTTGGTTTGCTTTGTGGTCATCCTTTCTGTCAGTTTTCAAGTTTGGGAGGCAGTTATAGCTATAGCTTGCAGAGGAGTAGCAAGAAAGTCAATGTTAGGATGAACACTTTTAAAAAAAATAATTGGTCTCATCAGAAAGCTAAACTCTGGCATAAATTTCACACAGTTGATACTTACCATAAGATACCTTTTTAATGTTGAGTGGTGTAAACTCACTGGGATTTCTTTCACCTATTTTAAATGCATAGTGTTGTCTATTTCTAGGACTTCCTTCTTTTCCCCTGTCCTGGGGTGGGGTTGATACTTTGTGATCTCTTTGATTTCCTGTCCTATTAAGTCACTTCCTCTGGGGCATGGTCAGTCAGTGTTGGTTTTTACCTTCTTTCTGTGCATTAAAAGAATCATATTCAGACAAAATAAGGTTTGGCAAAATTGGCGCTGGTCTTATCAAATAAAATTCCATTTCCAGGAATATATCTGAAAACAGCAGTCAAGTTACTGTGGGCTTTTGTTCCTGAAACAAGGTCTGATTCTCCTTTTAAAGAAGCTATATGCTTTTGGGGGGACTTCAGTAACCCAAAAAGCATTCTTAAAGCTGATCATGGTTATCTTCATGAATGAAATGATTCTTGCCCACCCCATTCTCCAAATATGTGCATACAGAATGTGAATACTACTAAATTGAGCTAATGGGAATAATTCAGGGATCTAGTCAAGTTTTTGTAAAGTGGGAAAATTGAGGCACTGTGAGTTTAGGTTGTCTTAGGCAGTTTTTAGTGACTGGCCAGTGCAAGTTCAGAGATAGGACTCCTACTTGATTTGTTGAATGTTTCTTTTATTCCTCTAGGTTGTTTTTACTTTTTATTTTTCATATTCTCTTCCTTTTGGTACGTTTGTCTATATAGGATTGTTATTTGAACACAGAAGGAGCAGAGAGAAAATGGGTCACGGGAGAGGTTCAGAAGTCTTTACTTGGAGTCTGTTGGTTAGAAAGTCTGCTGTCGCAGCAGACTTAGTGTCCCCTTTGGGATCTGAATATCTCTTGCCTCAGCCAGTTGCTTATTCAGAAAGCTGAGAATCAGCTAGGAAGCTAATGGTGCCCACCTGTCTGTGGTGTCCCAGAGAGCTGGGTTACTTTTATGCAGTATAAGGAAGTAAACTAATATATACGAATGAACATAACACCTGCAAGCCAGTTAGTGAGTTTGTTTTTTGTTAATACATTCCAAGAATAAGCTAATACCTAAACAAGTTTGGGCTTGGTTCTTCATGTGAGTCCTTAAGGCAACCTATATTTAATAAACAAAGATTCCAGGGTCGTTTTAAGCATTTGACCAGACTAAAATAGGAATCATTGTCTATATATGCCCCAAATAATATCTTAATTATATTGACTTTACTCTTTCCCCCCAGCAAACTGGCATTTGTGTGTTTATGTGTATTTTGGTGGTTTTTGTTCTTACTTTGCATATTCTTTGATAGACCATGATGTGTTGGGAAATTTTTAATTTTTCTCACCACCTTCATATATATATTTGAATAAAAGTTACAGTTTATTGAAAGAATGAGGGCTTGAATGATGTAAGTTATATAATATTCAAGTCCTCAGCTGGGCATGGTGGCTCACGCCTGTAATCCCAGCATTGTAGGAGACTGAGGCAGGTGGATTGCCTGAGCTCACAGTTTCCAGACCAGCCTGAGCAAGTGCAAGACCCTGTCTCTACAAAATAGCTAGGTGTTGTGGCAGGCACCTGTAGTCCTGGCTACAGGAGGCTGAGACAAGAGAATTGCTGTAGCCCAAGAATTTTTGAATTTGCTGTGAGCTATGATGCCATGGCACTCTACCCAGGGTGACAAAGTGAGACTCTATTTTTTTTTTTTTTGAGATAAAGTCCTGAAGTGTACTTTTAACTAAAAATTAAACACAGCCAGATAGTATGTACATCCCATCTGGATTTCTCAAAAATTCAATTTTCTTTTTAATCTCTTCTTTTTTGCTACCTCAGTATAATGCCTGGCTCTTTAGAACTTGGTCATATTCTATTTGATTATCACCCTTATCTTCTTGTGTCTATTATCAGCATCCCAAAGCCAGACCCCATTGTTTGATAATTGACCAAAAGTTTTTCTCTGCTGAGAGTATTTATTATAAATTACAGTCCAGCACTTACAGTGGAAAAGGATATTTGTAGGATAAGAAATAAAGGTAAATTCCAGTATAAAGGAAGAACTAAAGAAAAAAAATACTTAGTAAATGTTTAACTTTAAAGTGGCATAACATAGTTCGTGACCTTGTGTTCCTTGGTTCAGAGGAAGAAAGAAGACTAAAATAGCCACTGCAAACAGCAGTGCTAATTTACTTGGTTATCTTTTTTTCTTGGAAATACTATTGTTTTGGTCTATTTATGTAGTTTCCAAATACATAGAAAAGTAAAGGGAAGACTTGTTTGATTTGAAATATCCAGATAGAATTTTTCCTTTATTTATCTAAGCTATATAGTTCTTACCTTTGAGGAAATCCTACAGTTGGACACTTTTTATACTTCCTTTCACTAATTCTCTATGTATCTGTAGCTTTTATGTAGAGACTTTGAAAATGTATACAAATAAAATTTTGCTCCAGGATCTAATAGCCTGGTAGGGAAACTAATGATGTATGTCAGTTATTGGAACTGATGTGGAAAGTATGCACTAAATACACATGATTCAGAGGAGGGGAGACCTTGGCTTAGGAACGAAAAGAGGCAGTTTAACTGGGTTTTGGACTCAGGGAGGTAGGGACAAGGGCATTTTAGGTGTGGGAAGAAGTAGGAGCAAGGTCATGATCGAAAAAGTGCACCTCAGGACTCAAGAGAGCTGTAAATGGTCTGTCTACTCTGCTTAGACTAGAGCAAAAGGAGACGAGTTAAGGACAGAAAGGAGTGGTAAGGAAAGAAATCTGGAGAAGTAAAATGGGTTAGATGTTGAAAGTTCTTGATTGCCAGGCTAAGAAATTTGAATAGTCTCTGCTTGATATTGGTGACCATTGGAGTTTTGGAGTATTAAATTAATGTGGCATTATCAGAGCTGGGCTTTTATAAGGTTTATTATGCATCTTTAAGTAGAATAAATTTGAGTAGACAACACTAAAAACTGAACAGTGCAATAAGTTCATATACTAGGTTCACAACCTTTATAAGATTGTTAGGAGGGTTAAAATAGTTGGTAAAATAAAGGGCTTAGAACTGCACCTGGCACACAGTAATCACTAATGAGTATTCGCTGTAATCAAAATCATTATATCATCATTTTTATTATTACATGGAAGTGATGAGGGTCTGAACAGAGATACCGGCAGCATGAAGAATGGTGAGAAGATGGATACTGCTGTACACTGTTATTACAGAATTTAGCAAGTTGGATCTCTCACTTCTGCTCTTTCTTTCTTTTTTTTTTTTTTGTTTTGAGACAGAGCCTCAAGCTATCCCCCTGGGTAGAGTGCCATGGCATCACAGTTCATAGCAACCTCCAACTGTTGGGCTCAAGCGAGTCTCCTGCCTCTGCCTCCCAAGTAGCTGGGACCACAGGCACCCGCCACAACGCCCGGCCATTTTTTGGTTGCAGCCATCATTGTTGTTGGGCAGGCCCGGCTGGGGATTCGAACCCGCCACCTTGGGTGTACATGGCTGGCGCCTTAGCCGATTGAGCCACAGGCGCCAAGCCACTTCTGCTCTTTCATAAGAAGAACCCACTTCCAGTTCTCTTTGGAATGCTCTGAACTTTCTCATTGTTCTTCCTAAATAAAATTTATCTTTGTGTAAAAAAAAAAAAAAAAAGAATTTAGCAAGTTGATTGGAATTGAGGAACAGAGGAGAAAGAGTCCAAAATGACTCTGAAATTTCAAGCCTGGGTGACTGAGGATAGAAATAGAAAGTTTGGAGGAGCAGGTTTGGGGAAAGAAGACAGATTTGATTTGGGGAATATGCAATTTCAGTCCAGTAGCTTTCCAGTTGGAGATGTCCAGCAGTCAGCTTATACTTCAGGGGTTAGAGCTTTGGAGAAATATCAAAATTGGTAATATAGACACAATTATAAGAGGGACTTTATCTAACAAATACAATCAGTGTAACCTCATTCTTTGTATCCTTGATGAATTCCAAACCAAAAAAAAAAAAATACTTAGAGAAAGAAAAAAATTGGTAATGTATATTTGGAATTAAAGCTCATGGGGCATGGAGATGATAGGTGAGGGAGAGGAGATCTTGAGTGGGAGAGAATCAAGGGAGAGAATAGGTAGAAGAATAAAGCTGCATGTCAAAGATGGAAGCACAAAAAAGGTCTGACTGTAAAGTTGAGAAATCCAGGACTGAGCATGACGAGGTCCTGTAGATCATTGTTCTCTAAGCTTTTTTGATTGTGCATCCTTGTAATGAGTGTGCAGCTCCCATGTGTGAATTAGTAGTCTTTTTTTTTTAATTAGTATTCTTTACTTCAGAAAGATACTCATTTTCATTTTTTGAATGTTTAGTTAAAGCTAGAGAATGTCTATAACTCCCTTTAACCAGGCATGCATAATAGGCTACAGGTGTCATTGTTAGCCTATATCTTCCTCAAAATATTTTGAATACCATGCGTAATACATGATCTTATGACAAGTTAAACTAAGTGAGGGCATCAGTATCAACTCATAGGTTAAATATTCAGAAAGCTAATACTAACATTTTCTCTGTGTTTTTTGATAAGTAAAAGAATAGAAATACTGCCCTAGAATCTAGTGTCCTTCATTTGCTCTGAAAATATACAGATTTCCTTGAGATTTGTTTGTGTGTACATACATACACACAAAACACATCTCCATTTGGTACAAAGACTAGATTTTGTTTTTTCAGTTGCTTTGGCCTTAATCTTACTGATGTTAGCTTTGAAAAAAGTCTCAAATAGCAGCATCCTGCATGAAGCCAACCAAAAATATGTATGTGGGAATTTGGCAGCATTTGCTTAGTGAGTATTTATAGTCACATGATCATGATAGCACCAATAAGCACCACATACAGTTAACTACCAGGAATGGTACCAGCCTCGTCTGTAGGATTTAGCAGAATTTTTAATATAAGGCACCTATATTTAGTTTCTAGGCTAAGTATGTCATAATTATCTTCACTCTAAAATTAAAGCAACAGGAAAATTTTCACTAGAGAAATACTGGTAAATTTCCAGCCATCTTACCTGGTTATTTATGTCCTGAACTTCATGATTATTTTTCACCCAGTAATTAACTGGCCAAATACCCATGAAGCTACCCTTGAAGGTGGTTAAACAATGTAATAGTACTTAATGTTTATATGAGGCAGAGTACTTCACAGTTAATGAAGTGATTTCATACTCATTCACTTATTTGGTTATTTACCTAATGTAGTTAGGACAAAAGGTTATTATCTCCATTTTGAGGGTGAGAAAACAGGCAGAGCCTAATGACACAGCCATTTTCTCCTTGCACTGCACCTTGTTACTATATAGGAAAAGGAATCTATAGCTCTGTCTGTCTTATGGGACTAATTCCTCCTCTGGCCTTCCCTAAAAGGCATATATTTAAAAAAAAAAAAATGGGGACTTTCCCAGCGTTCTCATAGAATCTTACATTATATGACTGCCTAACAAGCTGATTTTGAAAGAAGCAAACATGCTGTCAAATTGAATTACCTTTAAAGTTTTTGTCAAAAAAGGTGAATATAGCCACTTTTCTTTTGAGAACAAAGAATAGTACCAATAGGTATTATCTTTCCTGAATCCTGTATTCACTGAGGTCAGATGAGTAGTTGAAGGACTTTTTCCAAATACAGAGTTCAGTAGGTATTCTGTGGTGCTCTTTTTAGTTGTGCAAATGCACACTTCAGTAGTATGCACTGGGCAGGTCCCAAATTCGGGTTCTCATCTTGAACCACAAAGATTGGTATTTTTAGATGAGTGTTTTTAAATAATCAGTTGCTTTAGATTCTCCAGCTGTGATATATAATCCTTATTTTATCCCTCGTGAGGTATAGAACCAAGGAATTCTGATTTCTTGGATTGATGGCTAGGTTGTTAAAATAATGTCACCATATTCGAAATGTAGCAATAACTTCAGCTTTGAAATACTGAGTAGAATTTAACCAAATGACTCTTCTTACAAGCATACAGCTATGGAAACATCTCCAATAAGGGGCTGGTCTAAGTCTGTTCCTCTGAGCTATAGTGAAAAGATAGATTTCCCTTTGCTAGGCCCCGTAGAACAGGGGTCCTCAAACTTTTTAAACAGGGGGCCAGTTCACTGTCCCTCAGACCACTGGAGGGCCGGACTGCGGGATGAGTTGGCTGCTAAGCAGGGCAGGCAGTGTGGCAAAAACACCTGGTGGGCCATATGTGGACTGCGGACTGCGGGCTGTAGTTTGAGGATGCCTGCCCTAGAGAGTGAACTTGATCTACCAGACCTTTCTATCTCCGCTATTGGCTGGTGACCAGATGGTCTATTCCTACTTCTTGGGGGCAAGTGCATTTTAACAAGTTTGAAACCTTTAAGCTGTCCACTTTGAAGTGTGTAAGATTCAGGCATCTTAGCATTTGGGGGTACTTTTTCTAGGAGAATGATCAGGAAAACCAAAGGTAAAAAGGCTTTGTGGATTTATATTCAGGCTAAGAAAAGCTGTAGATAGTTCTTCAGGTTTTGGTTCTTTGTTGAGTTATAATTTCTAAAGCAGGAGGAGAAAATTTAGTGAAAGAGCACAGAACTGAGAATCAGGGGGCATGAATTTTAATTCCAGGTGTGCATATACTCACCATGTGACCTTGGCCAAGTTCCTCAGTCTCCCTGGATAAAGTTTATTTATCTGTCAGGTGGGATATTTGTACCTGTGCTGTCTATCTTAATGTGTTTATACAAGAAATAAATGAGATAATGTGAAGCTACTTAAAAAAGTAAAGTCTGAGGCCTGGCATGGTGGCTCACGCCTATAATCCCAGCACTCTGGGAGGCTGAGATGGGTGGATTGCCTGAGCTTACAGGTTTGAGACCAGCCTAAGCCAGAGCAAGACCTTGTCTCTAAAATCTAGCCAGGTGTTGTGGTGGGTGCCTGTAGTCCCAGCTACTTGGGAGGTTGAGGCAAGAGAATGACTTGAGCCCAAGAGTTTGAGGTTGCTTGAGCTGTGACGCCACTGCCCTCTCTATCAAGGGTGACAAAACTGTCTCTAGAAAACTCCCCTAATAATAATAATAATAATAATAAATAAATTAAAAGTAAAGTGTGTACAATGTAAGGGATTAGCATTATCATCTAAGTTGCTTTGTGTTCTTTGAAGTGGTCTTTATGTTCTCAGTTCCTGACAGCTGTAAACTGTCAGCTGTAAACAGCTGTAAACATGGAGATGGGGGATTTAGGGCTTTGGTAATGACTCTTTTCCCCTTCTTTCCTCTTCTATCTTTGAACATTTAAATCAATGATAAAAGACACTAAGCAGAGTGCAGAATTCTCTGTATGTCTGTGTGTGAGCAGAATCTATACAGCCAAATCAATATAGCCAAGCTCATATTGACATTCGTATAATGTCCTCTAGGTTTTGTTTTGTTTTTGTTTTTGAGACAGTCTTACTCATTTGCCCCAGCTGGGGTGCAGTGATATTGTCATTGAACTAAACCTCAAACTCCTGGGCTCAAGCAATCTTCCTGCCTCAGCCTCCCTAGTAGCCGGGACTACAGGCTCATGCCACCACACCTACTAATTTCTTTCTGTTTTTATTAGTCTTGTTCTTGCCCAGACTGATCTCAAACTCCTGACCACCACTGATCCTTCCACCTTGGCTTCCCAGAGTGCTAGGATTGATTGCAGGCATGAGCCACCACACTTGGCCATATAGGATTTTAATTGAAAATTCTCTCCCCTATCCCAATTTGTAGACTTATTAACTCTCTAGCACAATCTTCCATTATTCAGTGGCACCTGTGATTAGAGTTGTCTGCATTTGTGTTGTATCTTCTAAAATAGAACAAATTTCTGTCCATCTCCACTCTTTGGACTCTTCATTGAATTACTGCACAACCAAACACAGATACTTAAGAAGGAATTTCCCCATATCCAGTTGCAAAGAAAAGAACCAAGAGGGAGGCCAAAGATACTTGGGGTCTTAAAATAGTTCTTAAGGAGCTTGTGTTTGTTGATTTAGTAGGTGTGTATTGAATCCCTACTATATACAAGTCATGTTTGCTTTGAGGATGTGCCAGAAACAAAGACAATTACATAAGAAATGAGAAAATAAGAGCATGAAAATTTAGGCTTAAAAAGTAATATGCAAAAAAAAAAAATAGTATGTTGCACAGACAAAACTAAAGAAAATCAATCAACTGATTGTAGAAATAGATTTGATTGTGTGCTGGGAGTGGTTTCTTTGGGAAAAAAATAATAATTTAGTCATCATTGATTGGTGAGTGTGCATGGTTTAATTTCTTCACACTTGTACTGTAAAGGTAAGCTTTGTACCAATACTGTTCCCTAAAAAACCCTTAAACATTGGTTTCAACCCATGAGATAGTCTCAGAAATTCCTGCTTTCCAGAACATGGTCTCTTTACTTCAGGGTCTTGGATAGAGATGGAAACAGGCAGAATTCTCTTGGGATCTCAAAACAGAAACTTCTGCTTAGGCCAGGTTGGGTGGGGAGGTGCCTAGACTCCAGGTTTCCTCTGCCCTGTAATGTAAACAAGATTCCTTCCACAAGACAAAACAGTGGCATATTCCTAGCTTATAGAAGCCTGGGGTGTTCTACAAATTTAAATGTTTTTGGATGAGTCTGCAAGGAAAACCTGCATAGGTATTGATCACTTATATTCCTAAGGATTTGAGTTTGAAACATTCCTGGTCATTTCCAGCTTGAGTTCTTGCCTATTTAGAACTGCTGTGTTTAAAGAACTTTAAAAATTATTTCATGTTTATAAGAAAGATGGGAGAAGGTTTTTCTCTAATATGTATTTCTATGCATCTGAAACAGAGCTTTTAAAAGAAACATGTTAAAAACAAAGTAGTCTAAAATTTAGAGTGAAAGAAGCTGGTTGGGTCACTTACTCTAATAGGTAAAGGGGATAAATCTAGGTTTGTTACTCTGTCTGGGCTTACCCAGTAGGTGTCTTGTCTAGCTTCAAACAGTAATGATGATATGATACCATCTGGCATTTGTATGAAGCTTGGGTTTTTTTGAGGTCTTTTAACATCGTGTATTTTCCCATTTTTGTGTTGGGAGTGCCTTGCAGGTGCTGCTGTAGGTGAACAGAGAAGTTCCAAAGAAGTTAAGGGATTTGGCTAAGATCATAGACATATAGCAAAATCAGTTTGCCAGAGAGCAAGAAACCCCAAGTCTAATACATTTTCTTAATGTATTTACCTTGTGCTTTACTGCCCCCACTGTTCTCAACTGAGTATTCATAGGTACTACTGACCTGCTTAGAGACTTGTAAAGGGGAAGGATAAAACAGAAAATAGTGATAACAGGAAAAGAGAGACAACAGAAAAATAAAAGGAAGATGTGTGTGTGATAGGGATTGATTGAATCAGCAATCCAAGCATAGACTGCTCCACTGGCTGAACAGTTTGAATATACATATACCTACCTTAAAACAATGAAAAAAGGGGAATGAATAAGTTGTCATACATCAAAAACAGAATCTTAGATCTTCGGCGTTTCTGACTCCACCATTTATAATTGTGTTGTAATCTTGAGCAAGTGAATGAAGATACCCAATTCTCAGTCTTTTCTGTAGAGTTGTCATAATACTGATAAGTTTTTCAGTCCACTAAGTGAAGATCAGTTGAAGAGCATGTATGTGGCAAGTAATTTGTAAACTGAAGCTCAAAGTTGGCACCTTTGAAACATTCTTTAGAATCACACTTCTCATCTCTCCTGGACACAAACACAGGATCCTCACAGATACTGGGCAGAAGGTTATTTGTGAATCTCAGAAGGGAGCCAGTAAGCAAAATGGCTCTTTGTTTTAGGATACAACTTGACTTAGACTGCAGGCACTCTTTCTATCTCTAACTTATGTCAGATTCCCTTTCAGGCTCAGGGCCTGAAAAACCAGTTGCTCATCATTCTTCATACAAGAATTTATTTACTCTTATTAGGCTGGAAGGTCAAAGAGATTAACATATTTTTGTGGGGGTAGAGGGATCTGGCCCACTTTACTTTTAATGGAGGTTGAACAGGTGAGGAAGGCAGGGGAGCCACATAACAGATGTGTGATCTAGGATTAGCTTCTCAATACCTGGTGCTCGATTCCCCATCAGTAAAAAAGAGATAAATAAAACAGTAAAACACCTACCAGTGCTTAGAACAAAGCCTAAATATTATCTATTTTTCTTTTCTTTCTTTTAAGAGACAAAGCCTCTCTTTGTCACCCAAGTTGGAGTGCAGTGGTGTGATCACAGCTCATTGTAAACTTGAACTCCTGGGCTTAAATGATTCTCCTGCCTCAGCTTCCTGAATAGCTAGGACTGTAGGTATGCTTCAACATGCCTGGCTAATTTTTTAAGTTTCTTGTAGAAATGGGTTCTTGCTCTGTTGCTGTGGCTGATCTTGAACTCCTGGCTTTAATTGATCCTCCTGTCTTGGCCTCCCAGAGTGCTGGTTTACAGGTGTGCTCCACCATGACAAGCCTCTGACCCTTTCTTGTTAAAGGGCCAGATAATATTTTAGGCTATGTAGGTTTTATGGTTTCTGTTATAGCATGAAAGCAGCCATAGACAACATAAATTAATGAAGTTTGCTGTCTTCAGTGAAACTTTGTTTACTGTGGCACAGATTTGGCCTGTGAGCTGTGGTTTTCAGACCCTTGCTAAATAGAATACTTAACTATTTCAGTCCTTTTCTTCTATCACATAGAAATAGTGATAGTATTTTATCAGAGTCATATGTTCAGGGATAGTTTAAGTTGGACCATTAATGAAAGAGGAAGAAGGTGTGTGAAATAAGGTGTTGCATACTATTTTCTATTCCATAAAAACAAGTTTTAAAGAATGGTCTTTCATGCCTTTCCATCACTTTTATTATTTATACCAGTTGCTGTGCCTTCATTCTTTTCTATAGTTGTAGTTATACTATAACTATATTATGATCTTACCTCTGTTTCAAAGATTTTATTTTTAAATTTTTTTTTTTTGAGAGAGTCTCAAGCTGTCACCCTGGGTAGAGTGCTGTGGTATCACAGCTCACAGCAACCTCAAACTCTTGAGCCTAAGCAATTCTCTTGCCTCAACCTCCCAAGTAGCTGGGACTACAGGTACTTACCACAATGCTCAGCTGTTTTTTGGTTGTAGTTGTCATTGCTGTTTGAACTACAGGTGCCAAGCCATGTTTTTAAATGTATTTGAAGGAAAAGTAGCTCTCCAGTGAGTTTGAGAATATGTGTTTGTGAGCAGATCTTTAAGGAAAGCAATGTGCTAGCCTTAGTCTTTTGCAAAGCATGGCTTTCTAGTAGGTACTTGGAAAAGCAGCTTCATATTTTTAGCCTCTTAGGACAAGAGAAACACACACGACCTCATATATTGAACTTGTCATTAATCAGTTAGGGAAATTATGGCAACACTATTCATTCTTATACTATAGTAGTGGAGATTGTGTGACAGCCTGCCAGTAAGTATGACCAGCTGGTACCCAGCTATGTGAGGGTTTTTCTGGGACTAATGACATTAGTGCTTTCTTGCTTAAATGGAAACCTTAGATGAGCTTAAATACAGACTACTGAACTTTCTGTTTGCTTTGGTCATCTTGCCTTCCCTAATTTATTGTGTCCTCAAGTAGCAAAGTATAAGACTTCCCTACCAGGCCATTGGAGATCCTTTGGTGTACATGCTTAGTATACATCATACCTGGAGTGGCTTAATGGACAGGACTGGCTACTAGGCTCCTAGCAGGCCATTGCACAAACAGAGGTCTTTTAATTTCTAGCACAGTGCTATTTTTCTCCTTTTGAAATTATCTGTTTTACCTTGATTTTGTGATGGAGAACATAGGCCGACTTGAGGCTCGAAATACTTTTTAGCCTTTGTGATTGATGATGACATATATCCTAAGGTCTGTCTGTATAAACATGAGAACCAAACTGTCTGTTGTTACATTTCTTAAGTTTCAGTTTTAAACTAAAATTTTAAACTAAATTTCTCAAATTTAGTTTTCAATTTTCTTTGTAGTTTAGAAGAATAAAATAGCAAGCACATAGTTTAAATCCTACCCCCTTTCTTCCTCATTGGTTTATTCTTTTTTCTTTCTTTTTTTTTTTTTTTGAGACAGAGTTTCTCACTTTGTTGCCCCCTATAGAATGGTGCCCCCCTGTGAGTGCTGTAGTATCACGGCTCACAGCAACCTTGGGCTCAAGAGAGTCTCTTGTTGCAGTCTCCCAAGTAGCTGGGACTACAGCTACCCGCCACAACGCCTAGCTATTTTTAGAGATGTGCTCTTGCTCTGGCTCAGGCTGGTCTTGAACCTGTGAGCTCAAGCAATCCACCCACCTTGGCCTCCCAGAGTGCTAGGATTACTGGCATTGCCCAGCCTGTTTATTCATATATTCATACTGATATTCTCCTTTATCTTTATCTCTTACTTACTATTTAAATTTTAAAATACTGGCCAGGCATGGTGACTCACTCAGCCTGTAATCCGAGCACTCTGAGAGGCTGAGGCAGGTGAATTACTTGAGCTCACCGGTTTGAGACCAGCCTAAGCAAGAGTGCGACCCTGTCTATACTAAAAATAGAAAAACTGAGGCAAGAGGATCGCTTGACCCCAAGATTGTTGTGAGGTATGATACCATGGCACTCTACCCAGGGTGACAGCTTAAGACTCTGTCTCCAAAATAATAATAATAATAATTAAAATTTAACACCCCAGCCCGGTGCCCATAGCACAGTGGTTATGGTGTCAGCTATATACATTGAGGCTGGTGGGTTTGAACCCAGCCCTGGCCAGCTAAACAACAATGACAACTGCAACAAAAAACAGGTGGGTGTTGTGGCGGGTACCTGTAGTCCCAGCTACTTGGGAGGCTGAGGCAAGAGAATCGCTTAAGCCCAGCAGTTTGAGGTTGCTGTGAGCTGTGATGTCACAGCACTCTACCAAGAGCGACATAGTGAGACTCTGTTTCAAAATAAATAAATAAAATAAAATAAAATAAAATATAACATCCCACTAATTTTAGCTGCTTGAAATGAAGAAACTTCAGTAAATACCTAGGCAGTGTTGGAACGTAAAGTGCTTGTCATGGTGATGCTCATAGGGCAAAATATAGGCATACCTCCGAGATGTTTAGAATTTGGTTCCAGACCACTGCAGTAAAGCACGTGTCTCTATAAATCGAGTCACACAGTTTTTAAAGTTTTTCAGCACATATAAAAGTTACATTTACAGTATAGTGTATTTATGTTTAAATAAATGTACATACCTTAATTTTAATGTCAATGAGAAAAAAATTTCTGACGGGGATACTCTCTGTATGAAGTTTTCACAATCTCCCCAAGTCTTTTTTTTTGAGACAGAGCCTCAAGCTGTCCCCCTGGGTAGAGTGCTGTGGCATCACATCTCACAGCAACCTCCAACTCCTGGGCTCAAGCAGGTCTCCTCCCTCAGCTTCCCAAGTAGCTGGGACCACAGGCGCCTGCCACAAGGCCTGGCTATTTTTTTTTTTTTTTGGTTGCAGCCATCATCGTTGTTTGGTGGCCAGGCTGAATTTGAACCGGCCACCTTAGGTGTATGTGGCTGGCACCTTAGCCACTTGAGCCACAGGCACCAAGCCCCCGGCTGTTTTTTGGTTGCAGCCATCATTGTTGTTTGGCAGGCCTGGGCTGGATTTGAACCCGCCACCTTAGGTGTATGTGGCTGGTGCCTTAGCCACTTGAGCCACAGGCACCGAGCCAATCTCCCCAAGTCTTTGTGGGTTTTCCTTAGCACTCCAGTTTTCTCTCACATCCCAAAGATGTGCATTGTCAGTTAATTGGACTTCTAAGTCATCCCTGAGTGCATGTGGGTATGAGTGCTCTCTGTGATAGAACAGTGTTCTGTCCAGGGAAGTTTCCTGCCTTATGCCTTGAGCTGTCAGGATAAATTCCAGCCACCTGCTACCCTGAACTGGAATAATTGGGTAACTAATTATGTCATTTGTTTTTATTAATCTTCCTTATGTATAGCTGTATGTATAGCTCACATTTGTTTCAGTGTTTAATATTAGAAGTGTTTTGGTCTTTATTTAGAAGTTGGTGATGTTTTTGTGATCAGAAGTATACCATAGGAACTTAAACCTTATTTCTGTCAATCAGCCTGTGGTAAAATTGGTTTCATTATATGTTTCACTTATGTTGCAGTTTCCAAGAATCTTTTGAGGATCTTAAGGGAGGATATACTGTACTTTAATAGAAAACAGCATTAGTCAAAAATTGAGCTTCATTTTTAGGGGCATGTCTTTGAATAGTAGTTGTGTATTAGATTTTTAGGTATTATCTCCCAACTACATCTATGTGGTTATATTTACTTCAAAGGGCTGTATTGTGGTTTAGGCATATTATAAAAGACTTTAGTATAAAGAATGAAATACATGCCAGGGAATGGAGAACAAAAGCCTATCTGTACAGAGTTTTGGAAGCCTGGTAGTAGTGCAATAAAACCTTAAACTAACTTTGTTTTTATGAGGTTGGTAATTTTGATGTATCCTGTCTTACAGGAATATCACTCAGGGAAGATTTGGTGAGCTTATTACTTGGTCAAGAAGTCAATTACTTCTCTTGAGATTTCCAAGAGAATCTTAAAAAAAAGAGGAGTACTTTACTTTGGGGATGTATTGAAAATTCCTGAGGTCTTTTTTTTTTTTTCCTTTTCTTCAAAAATAATAAAGAGTAACTAGATATTAGAGTAATGTTTCCAGCGTTCATGATTTTCTTATCTCTTTGCTAATGGATGGGCAGACAGAGGTATTTATCCTCTTCCTATGTACCTGTTGTCATTAATTTTTCAAACTTTGCTATTATCCTAGTCAGCTTTCTGAAGAAGTTCTGACTTTCAACAGATTTGTACTTGGAAATGGTACGTACTCATATTTCTAGCTTTCTAGTCTACCTTGCAGCTTTCTTGGATGTGTATATGTGTCCTTTCTGTCATTCCCTTTTATCTTAAATCCACTTTAGTAAGTCAGCTTCAGGTAGAATTCTGATTTGATGATTCTTTAAATGCCCAGAGAGAGCTTTTTTTATTCTGAGCTACCTACAATAGTTTGTGGAACCATTGTCTTTGGTTGTTCAGATATCCCAATAAGCCTGAGCTTTTGGGATACTCCAGGGCCAAGCTTTCTAAGATGCCTTTTATCTCAGAAAGGCCATACCCATCCTACTCTCTTACCCCTTCACTTAAGTAATCAGTTGTTAGACTGTGTGACATGGTGTGAAAGAATCCAGAGATGAATTATATGTAGGTATTACTCTTAAAGAGCTTGTACACCAGAAGGGGAAATAAGTAAGATAAGATAATACACATTAATAATGATTATATAAGGGTAATGATGAGGCTAGAGAGGTATAGATCAAGGGCTTGTAAGGCTCACAAGGAGGGACCACTTGTAGGTAATGATATTTAGAAAGATAACAATTCAGTTGAACATTGCAAAAACAATCTTTTCATGATGGACTTTTGAGTCTTCTCTTTCTAGCTTTGGAAAGAAATCTTTTAAGAAACAGGTAAATTAAAACCATATAAGTTGGCTTGGCACTTGTAGCTCAAGTGGCTGAGGCTGCAGCCACATACCCCAGAGCTGGTGGGTTCAAATCCAGCCCAGGCCTGCCAAACAACAGTGACAACTACAACCAAAAATAGCCAGGCCTTGTGGCAGGCGGCTATAGTCCCAGCTACTTGGGAGGCTGAGGCAAGAGAATTACATAAGCCCAGGTTGCTGTGAGCTGTCATGCCATAGCACTCTACCCAGGCTGACAGCTTGAGGCTCTGTTTCAAAAACAAACAAACAAAAAATAAGTTAATAGATATTGGAAACTGAAATTATATTTAGCAATAGCTCTTCAGTACATCAACTCGTCCTTAAGTCTTTATTAAACAGTTAGTTTTATTCAAGTATTCATAAAGTAATTAATGAACATGAATAATAAATCTAATATTAATAATGAATTAAATTTGGGAAATTCTGTGTTACATTTTTCAAGTGTGATCTAAGCTAACATGGCTTAGTCTTAACACAGTTTTGTCCTTGTTAGTTTTCTTTAAATAGGTAGCTTTATCACTAGATAAAGCTTCTTCATGGAACGAATCTCATGGAATAAATCTCTTCTTTCTTTTAATTACATGCCTTTTCTCATTGTCTTGGAAGATGAATCCAGCACATTTTCCATGGATCCTCCAAGGGCTGTAGATGTTGTAAATGGGCTACCTCTGTAGTAATATCAATTTGTTTGCAGTTAATACATTATTAAAATAAGAGGTGACCAGAGCATGGTGATTCACACCTGCATTCACTGCCCTTTGGGAGGACAAAGCAGGAAGATCACTTTAGGCCAGGAGTTCAAGACCAATGTGGGTAACAGCAATATCCTGTCTCTACCAAAAATTAAAAAAAAAATCAGCCAAGTGCAGTGGCATATGCTTATAGTCCCAGGTACTCAAGAGGCTGAGATGGGAAGATAGTTTGAGCCTGAGAAACTTAAGGTTGCAAGGAGCTGTAATGTCACTATAGTCTAGGCTGGGCAACAGAGTGAGACCCTGTGTCAAAATAAAATAAAATAATGATTGACTAAGGTTGCTTTGTATTTTTTAATTTGTTGGAATGTTTGGCTAGCAAAATTTATGTTTATCATTAGGTTTTTGTTTTTAATAAAAGGTTTATTTGTGCTTGGTTCTAGATTGGAAAATGATTAGGTTTTATTACTTTAAAGTTTCATGCACAGAATGTATCTGCTTCAGGGAAAGGCTTTTGAATGAAAGTACTTACCTTTTCCCGGAATTTACAGTAACAATTTATATCCTTTTAAGAGATGGGAATAATAATCCTTGCAAAGATGCTGGAAAACATCATGCTCTAAACCTTCTCTTTTTCCTTATGAGAGGATCTTGTGTTCTTTTGAAGTCAAGAATTTATAAAAAGTTTCCTGGATGGAAACATCATATAGGCTGTAAATCTAAATTCAAAGCTCAAATGGAACTTCACTTGTAAATTAAACTTAATGTAAAGAACAGATCTATCCAAAGATGGAAAAGAATGTGTTACCAGTAAGCTACTTTCCTAGAACTGGAGAGGGAGGTGCTCAAATTTAAGCTAAATGACCACTTAAGGTAGAATATCAGGAGTAGGGCAGAGGGTGTAAAGGAGCTGTGCACATCAGAGCCTGATGGGACTGATGGGACTGATGTCTTTTTTTCAGTCTTAAACTTCTATGATGCAGTAAGTATAAAGGGCATTATTAGTGTATTTTTTGCCATTATCCATTTGGAATTGTCTTTCTTTTTTTTTCAATAAATCATAGCTGTGTACAATAATGCATTTAGGGGGTACAGTGTGCTGTTTGAAATACTGGTAACAAACTGGTTAACATAGCCTTCACTGCACTTCCTTAATTGTTTTGTTAAGACTTTTATACTCTATACTTAGTAGATTTGACATGTAGCCTTGTAAAATGCACCATAGGTATAGTCTGACTGATTACCCTTCCTCCACCGATCCTCCCCCTCTCCCATTTGGAATTTTCTAATGGAGATGAGCTTCTCAATTTTAAAACTTACCCTTTAATACATTTTCATTTTCAGAAGGATTTGATACTTTCTGTTTTGTACCAACCTTCCACTTACAACACTGTGTGGCTCTGAGCTAGCCAAATATTCATTCGTGATCTATTTGAGGACTGATCAAAATTTTTTGATAATTTTTATTTCCAGAAAGATTTTTTTATTTGCCCCATTTTGAAAAAGTTAGATTGAGTCTGTCTTTTTTTTTTTTTTTTTTTGAGACAGAGTTTCACTTTATCACCCTCGGTAGAGCGCTATGGCATCACAGCCCACAGCAACCTCCAACTCCTCCTGGGCTTAGGCAATTTTCTTGCCTCAGCCTCCCGAGTAGCTGGGACGACAGGCGCATGCCACAATGCCCAGGTATTTTTTATTGCAGTTTGGCCACCCAAACTGTATATGGGACGGGCGCCCTACCCACTGAGCCACAGGTACCGCCCAATTGAGTCTGTCTTTATTGTCAATGAGTACCTCTTGGGAAACTATTAATAAAGGTAAATGAACGTGTCTAGATTATCTCAATTTCCTTGTTCTCAGTACATCAGAGAGAGTAGTACATAGGTCGTGTGCATGTGGTAATAAGTGAAAATGTCATAGGAGGTGAGTTGAGGGAGTTATTTGGTTGTTTAGGACTCAAAGTTTTATCTAGTAATTTCCAACTATGATTCAACACTTCTTTAACTACCTTCAGAAACTCCAAGATCATATTGCATCTCAAGTACTTAAGAGTTTCTCTTGATGTATAGAGAACTATTGTTTATAGGCTGCCAGCACAGAAATTGGCTCTAAACCTTTTCCCATTACGTCATCACCTGCTGATGTCATTGCACCAGAGTGAAATCTGCTTTGAAGATTGTACTCTTGTTTTCCTTCCATATCTTTCCTCTCATCATTTCTTTTGGAAGGAAAAAAATAAATTAGAGACCTGGGACCATCCTGGGTAAACATTTAGGAGTGAATTGAACAGACTAACCTAAAGTTACCAGCCTTTATCCACTCTTTTGATGGAGAGTGATCAGCCCAGCATGCAGCCACAAAGTAGAACACTTGGTTGTGTGAGTCTTGGCTTTGGTGCTTTTCTTTCAGCCCCTTAGAATTAGTTCTAAATGACTCACATAGCTCTTCAGCCAGTATCCTGTCACTGGCATGTTAGATCTTTTCAAATAATTCCCCAGAATAGAAATTCTTAGGAGATCACTAAGTTTCTCATCCTTTGTGTTTAATTGAACTGTTTTCTTGCATGTAAGTATTTGCCAAATACGCATTTAAGCCATCTGGAGTTATTTTTTACTCTCCACCCCCACAAAAATCTTTAAGACATTACAATACAGGTTGAATACTCCTAATCTGAAAATCCAAAATTTAAAATGCTTTGACATCTGAAACTTTTTCAGCACAACATGACGGTTAAAGAAAGTGTTCATTGGAGCATTTCAGATTTTCAGATTTAGGATGCTCAACTGGCAAGTATAGCACAAACTTACCCTAAAATCTGAAAAAAATCTGAAATCTAAAACGCTTTTGGTTGCAAGCATTTCCGATAAGGAATATTCAATTTATATTCTGTACAGTTAACGGACAATGCAAGGATCTTTACTCATCTTCCTTCCTCCATCACAAAGCAGTTGACGACATGCAAGTGCTGACCCGTTTCTCTATCTCAATTTTAATTCCCTATTGTTTTTCAACTATTGTTAAAGCTTCCAATTGATCTGTGATTGTATGCTGTGGTTGGCTTTATGCTTAATAGGAAGGTTCAGGTTAGGAAAGAACTGGTAAGTTTTAGTTTGGAGATGTTGTGTTACCTACTCAATTATTGGCCTAGTCTTTAGTACTTTTATGTCCTTTGAGGCAGATTTGCTTGAAATTAAAAGGAGTAATTATCATCAGTAGCTCCAGAGAAATAGGACCTCAGTGTCTAAAAGATTTTTATCTTTTTTAAAGAGATAGATAGGTTAGGGCGGCACCTATGGCTCAGTGGGTAGGGCGCCAGCCCCATATATGGAGGGTGGCGGGTTCAAACCTGGCCCCAGCCCAACTGTAATAAAAAAATAGCTGGGTGTTGGGGCAGGTGCCTGTAGTCCCAGCTACTCAGGAGGCTGAGGCAAGAGAATTGGCTAAGCCAGGAAGTCGGAGGTTGCTGTGAGCATGCTACCAAGGGTAACAAAGGGAGAGGAGACTCTGTCTCTACAAAAAAAAAAAAAGAGAGAGAGAGAGAGAGAGAGGTTTTGTTGTGTTCCCCCCAGGCTGGCTTCAAATTCCTGGGTTCTAGTAGTCCTCCTTCAGTCTTCAGAGTAGTTGGGACTACAGGTGCATGCACCGTGCTTGGTGAGGCTCTTCTTTCTTTTTCTAAGACTTCAGGTTTACATTTCTATATGGTATTAATCACTGGGGACCCTTAAAATGTTCGCTGCAGCCTGTGTCATGGTATATGAGAAACCATAGAGAATTTGAAAAAGGTTTGCAGGGAATGGCAGTGAAAATTATGGACTGAACTAGGGCAGCAAAATACTTTCCTCACCACATGTCTCCCCCGCCTTAAGAAATTAAAAGCCCTTGATTCATATTAGGAATTGGATTTCTAACAACTTTGGATTTTCTAGTTGGAGCACTTTGGTAGTCTCTGTGGGATAAGCTAGTAGAAGGAAAAGCTTTGCTCCAAATGTTTGTGTTAAGATTTACGTCTGTGCTAAAAATCTCTTGAGCACAATTATATATCTTGTCAGAATGAGGCATGAGTTAATGAAAACATATGTAAAGAAAGGTACATATGACTTACTTGGACAGAAATGTTGATATTATTTCTAAAGTGTGCGTATATGTGTTTATTTTCAGTTATCGAAATGTCCACAGAAGGAGGATTTGGTGGTACTAGCAGCAGTGATGCCCAGCAGAGCCTGCAGTCCTTTTGGCCTCGTGTCATGGAAGAAATCCGGAATTTAACAGTGGTGAGGAAGATTGAGAAACTTTTAAGAGTGTAAAGAACTTGGCTCGGCGCCTGTGGCTCAATCGGCTAAGGCGCCAGCCACGTACACCTAAGGTGGCGGGTTCGAATCCCCAGCCCGGGCCCGCCAAACAACAATGATGGCTGCAACCAAAAAATGGCCAGGCGTTGTGGCGGGCGCC
>CAUYQV010193362.1:0-11912 GCA_963574575.1 Galagoides demidoff | reverse complement strand
CTGTGGTCCCAGCTACTTGGGAGGTGGAGGCAGGAGACTCGCTTGAGCCCAGGAGTTGGAGGTTGCTATGAGCTGTGATGCCATGGCACTCTACCCAGGGGGATAGCTTGAGGCTCCATCTCAAAAAAAAAAAAAAAGAGAATGGGGAATGAAGGAAAGAATAGTCTTTATAACAAATGGTCCTTGAACAAGTGGCTATCCACATTTGAGAGAATGAAGTTGCACTCCTACCTCATACCGTATATAAATATTAAACCAATACATTGAAGTCTTAATGTAAGAGATTGAGCTATGAAACTTAGAAGAAAACATAGGTGTAAATCTTCATGATATTCTTCAAAACTTAGAAGAAATCATAAGTGTAAATGGTTTCATAGATATGACACCAAAAACACAAATCACACCAATAAGAGAAAAAATATATATGAGTTAGACTTTATCAAAATTAAAAATTTGTGCTTCAAAGGACATCATCAGAAAAATGAAAAGATAATAAAAATGAGATAAAATATGTACATATCATATATCTATGAGGGAAACTGGTAACTAGAGTATATAAAGAACCCTCAGAACTAAATAATGATCTGATTTTTTTTAATTGGTTAAGAATCTAAATAGGCATTTCTCCAAATATGGTGTACACATGAAAAAACACTCAATATTATTAGCCATTGGAAAAATGCAAATCAAAACCACCATGAAGCCAGGTGTAATTTGTGACCAGCCTAGGTAATATAGCTAGGCCTTGTCTCTGTGAAAAATAGAAAAATTTGCTGGGTGGAGTGGTAGGTACCTCAAGTCTCAGCTACTTGTGAGGCTGAGGCAGGAAAATTTCTTGATTCCACGAGTTTGAGGTTGCAATGAGCTATGATGATGCCTTGCACTTTAGCCTAGGCGAAAACATCAAGACTATCTAAAAAAATAAAAAACTGAAAACACAGTTAATGATAAGTGTTGGTAATGTTAGGGAGAAATTAGATCCCTAATTTACTGAGTGGTAATATAAAATGATACATCCACTTTGGAAAATACTCTGGCAATTCCTCAAAAATTCAAGCAAAGGGGCAGCTCCTGTGGCTCAAAGGAGTAGGGCGCTAGCCCCATATGCCAGAGGTGGCGGGTTCAAACCCAGCCCTGGCCAGAAACTGCAAAAAAAAAAAAAAAAAAAAGTTCAAGCAGAGAGAGTTTATATATATATTTTTCTTTTCTTTTCTTTTCTTTTTTTTTTTTTTGAGACAGTATCATTTTTGTCACCCTCCATAGAGTACTGTAGCATCATAGCTCACAATAATCTCAAACTCCTGGGCTCAAATGATCCTCTTGCCTCAGCCTCACAAGTAGGTGGGGCTATAGGCGCCTACCACAATGCCTGGCTATATTTAGAGAAAGGGTCTCGGCTTTTGCTCAGGCTTGTCTCAAACTCCTCAGCTCAGGCAATCTACCTGCCTTGGCCTCCCAAGTGGTAAGGTTACAGTCACCCAGCCACTGCATCCAGCAAAGAGTTACACTATTGTTATCAGACACAGAGTGAAGGTTTTCCAAGTCATTCATGTTCTTAAGAAAGTAATTTCAGGACAAATCAGGTAAGCCAAACAAGTAATAACTTTTATTAAAAGCAAAAGTATAACCTCAGAAAATGGGGAGGGCAGGCTTGAAAGATAGAAGCTTCCCTGTCAGGAAGTAGCATCACCCACTAATTTCATATGTCCACACAAAAACTTGTACATGAATGTTCATAACAGAATTATATATAATAGCCAAAAAGTGGAAATTCCCCAAATCTCTATCAATTGGTTAAAAGATTAATAAAATGTGATATACTTATACAAAGGAATATTATCAGCAATACAAAGAAATAAAGTATGAATATATACTACAATTTGGATATGCCTTGAAAACATTACACTAAGTAAGAGAAGCCAGTCATACAAGGCCATGTTTTATGATTCTTTTTATAGATAGTGCCCAGGTTATAAATGAGATAGCTACCGTAGGTCTGTTTTTAAGTTGAATTTTTTAATTAAATCATAGCTGCATACATTAATGTAATCATGGGGTACAATGTGTTGGTTTTATATACAATTTGAAATAATTTAATCAAACTTGTTAACATAGCCTTCACAGGATTTTCTTAGTTATTGTGTTAAGACATTTATATTCTACACATAGAAAATTTCACATGTACCCTTGTAAGATGCACCGTAGGTTTGGTCCCACCAATTACCCTCACTGCACCCATCCTTCCCCCTCCCCTCCCTCTCCCCTTTCTCCTTCTTCTTGGGCTTTCATAAGAAAGCTATAAATCATAGTAAGGATGAGTATAATGGATACTTTCTCTTCCATTCCTGAGATAATTTGCTAAGAAGAATATGTTCCAACTCTATCCATGTAAAGATATAAGAGATAAAGTCTCCGTCTTTCTTTAAGGCTACATAATATTCCATGGTATAATGTACCACAGTTTATTAATCCATCTGTGGGTCGATGGGCACTTGGGCTTCTCCCATGACTTAGCAATTGTGAATTGGGCTGCAGTAAACATTCTGGTACAAATATCTTTGTTATAAAGTGATTTTTGGTATTCTGGATATATACCTAGTAGAGGAATTGTAGGATTGAATGGCAGGTCTATTTTTAGTTCTCTAAGTGATCTCCAAACATCTTTCCAAAAGGAATGTATTAGTTTGCATTCCCATCAGCAGTGTAGAAGTATTTCCTCTTCTCCATATCCATGCCAACATCTCTGGTTTTGGGATTTTGTGATTGTGGGCTAATCTTACTGGAGTTAGATGATATCTCAAAGTAGTTTTGATTTGCATTTCTCTAATGATTAAGGATGATGAGTATTTTTTCATGTGTCTGTAGGCCATGTTCTTGTCTTCTTAAGTTGAATTTTTATATAAGTTGAAATAGGTACATTTCCCTGTTACTTGCAGTAGGCTTCATTTATAAGTGTGAGTTGTACATAACTCTGATGTTTGTAACTGGGGGACTGCCTGTATATGAAATGTCCAGAATAGGCCAATAAGTAGAAACAGAAAGTATAATAGTAATACCTAGAGCTAGGGGAGTGGGTTTCATGAAAGATGGGTAGTGACTGCTAATGAAAATGGGGTATCTTTTGGGGGTAATGAAAGCGGTCTAAAATTGACTATGGTGATGGTTATACAGTTCTGTGAACATACTTAATACGTACACTTTAAATGGGTGAATGGCATGCTATATGCATATCTCAATAAAGCTGTTCCCTAAAAAAAGGAATGGGAAAAGAAGAAAATCAGATTCCCAGATCCCCTTCTCTCCCTCCTTATCGCCAGGAGACTGCCATGCCCCTTGCTGGCCAAGGACATAAGCTTTGTTCCTATGGAGGCTAAAACAGAGGGTGTGTGGACATGGAGCCCACCAGTGGCAGCTGCCAGCAAGGCTTCTGGAGAAACGTCTCCAGAAAGATGAAACTAATAGAATACAGAAGTGTGTGAACATCTTGAGAAGGTATTTAGACAACTGGTAAAAATCTTTGGGCTGAGGCAACAATACCTATTTACCAAACCAAACAAATTTAAAAAAACAAAAAGATAATTATCACACCCAGAGGAATCAAAAGTTAGGCAGAATAGGAACCATGATGCCAATTTAGATGGCATTTAAATAGAATACTAATGTAAATATTTAATATTGACTTCATCAAATTTATAGCAAGACTGTACTGGGATGAAGAAGGGTTGGAGGGGAGAAGATCGGTCATGTTCTCTGCTTCCATAGTGGAAAAAGTAAGGGAAAAGCCTTGATAGGTTAAAAAAAAAAAAGTAGTGTAAACACAAAATAATTAGTTAAAGAGGGGGGTGAGAGACTGAGAAAGAGAAAGAAGATTTTGTTTTGTTATACGGCTATTTGATTTCTCTCTCTCTCACACCCACACCCACATATCAATGGGAAATACTTGCAAATTATATAACATAAAAAGACGTTCAAATATTTGATAAAAATAAGATGTAAAAATGCTCTTATAAAAATGCTATGCGAATTGTGTTCTCAATAATATGATTTTTGTTACATACACTATAATAATACAATAATATAATATTATAATTATAATGTATAATATTATTTTTGTTATGTATACTACATAATTATGTGACGTATAATATAAAAATATTTCAAATTACTCAGCAGGTAAAATATTTAACTACATTCCTTCAAATTTCTAAGTAAAATTCCTAAGAAGATGTTGCTTGTTTATCTTAGGTCTCCCTGGGCCTCAGAACACAAAACCAATTAACCCTACAAATGATCAGAATCACCAAGGCTTAACTAGCATATTACTGTTCATGCACACTTATCATTTTCTACCTTTTACATCTTTAATTCATTCAGTGAAATTTAAGGATTTATTAATGGTCAGTTTAGGTAAAATAAAAAGATGATCTAGCACTGCTCCTAACAGATGTTTTTGCTGGCATTGTAACTTTTCCAGATTGTTGACCGCAGTGAGCACATGAGTACAAATCCATTTTTGAAGCTATATGATGCTTAGTCTAAGTCCTGTAAAACTTGGACTTGATATTCTATGAAGCTAATATATACACACATATTTGAAGGACATTTTTAAATGTGCTAAACTATAAATATTCTGATTCATTGCTCTCTCACACATACCAAAAATGACTTCACACTATCACCAACCAGGAGGTAGGTTTTGTATCTCACCGAAAATGTCACATAATAAATAACCTTCAAGTCTGATTGCAAATGGATGTCATTCATAGATCTTCAAGCTTGTCCTTGAAGTCTAAATGGACAAACAAGGTATGTAAAAAAAGCCTTTCTTCCATTAACACTCTATTGCTTTAACTTCTTGAAAATGAGTCTAAACTTCAAAATTCTTAGCTTCATAGTCATATGCTTAAGAATCTGTATCTTGGAAAGCATTTCGACTGGGGGTGTTAAATATGGCATAACTTTAGGATAATTTGCAAGTTTTCAGTTCTCATTCTTGGATTAGATCACTAACAGTTTTGAGGAAAATTACTTTATCTCATAATTTATTTATAACAATATAGTCATTTGACTATTCAAAGAGTGATGTCTCATTCACACCTATACACCCTAGTGTATTGATTTTAGGACTTAATGCAAATTAGATGCTCAAAAGATACAACCCAAAATTAAGGCTAGGAAATACGACTTGCGACTGGCACAGGCAGGGACAAAAAGCTGGACATTTGTTGAGTAAGCAGTAAAAGAAATTTTGTCATCGTACATGATTTAAATTGTCTGGAAGTTCACTTTTTCTTTAGCTGGAAAATCACCTTGATTGTAATAACAATATATTGTTTCTCTTTACATCCTCTGTGCAATCTATGTCCACAGTAAAGGGAAGGGTGGGAAGCAGAATAATGACCACCCAAAGATCGCCACATCCTAATACCAAGAGCCTTTGAATATGTTTACATGGTAAAGGGGTATTAAGGTTGCAGATGAAAGGAAGATTACTAATCAAGGTAGGGAGATGAACCTGGATAAGCTGGGTGGGCCCAATGTAACCACAAGGATCCTTAAAGATGAAAGAGGGAGGCTAAAAAGAAAGTAATGAGAAATGAGAAGGGCTTGGCCTGCCTTTGCTGAGTTTGAAGATAGAGGAAGATGACAAGTCAGAAAAGGCAAAGCAATGGAGTCTCTCCTAGAGCTCCCAGAAAGGAACACAGCCCTGCTGACACCTGGATTTTAGCCCAGTGAGACCCATTTAAGATTTCTGAGCTCCAGAATTGATAAATAATACATTTTTGTTGTTTTAAATTATTAAGTTTATGTAATTTGTTATGGCAGCAATAGAAAACTAACAGAGCAAATGATCAATTAAAAACATTCAAAATAACAAATAACTAAAAAGGAACACCTAAGGGAATAGGTATGAGCACTCCAGACATCTTCGGGTTTCTATCTCTTCAACTTGTTTGAAACCTTCCATTGATGGATTCAATCACTGGCATTTTACTGTCCATTCTTTGAAATCAGAATGTGTTTCCGTTTAAAATCATTTTCTTCCACTGGCCAGCAGCTACCTTTCCCTTGGAATCACCTGCTGGCTGTTCTTGTGCAGAATCCTGGTGTTTCCTTCCTGACCTATGACTACATGACAGGGTAGTACTTCCCCAAAACATAAAAGTTGCTCTTACTTATCACTTTTGTCAGCTATTTTTGTCTAAGTTATCATTTAGTTGTTTGTGATTTAAACACAAAACAGATTTTCAAATGTGGGAGCACAAAGGCATATTTTTAAAACTTTTATCTCATTCTTCATTCAACCAGCATTTACTGAGCACTTAAAATATACTAGCATTGTGCCAGGCATTGAGAATCTGGGAACCGAATTAACAACGCAAGGTCGCTGTCCTCAAAAATCTCAGTCTGGTGAAGGAGACAGAAATGTTAAGATAAAATAAGAGCTTAAGAGTCCCCTGAGTTTATGTAAAATTCAAGGGGAAATTGACTAACTTCATTAAAAATTACTATTGCAAGTCATAAAAATGAGAAGTTACCCATGTATGGGTGGACATACTCTGACCTTGTAATGTGTATAAACTCATGGGTGGGTTAGATGACTCTTTTGAATGTCTATCCAGGCCCATACTTTTCTCTTAAAATGACCAGGCCCCATACAAACTTGAACTGCAATGACCAAGAGTATACCTGACCTGATGCTGGGCTAGACATTCATATTCTAGAGAATTTGAAATTAGAATCAAAGGGATGAGTTTGTTTCCATTGATCCTCTGAACTCAGGTGATAGAGACTAAATAGTCTAGGAGGACAGTGCCTATGGCTTAGTGAGTAGGGCACTGGCCCCATATGCCAAAGGTGTTGGGTTTAGCCACAGCTAAACTGCAACAGCAAAAAAAAAAAAAAAATAGCCAGGTGTTGTGGCTGGCACCTGTAGTCCCAGCTACTCAGAAGGCTGAGGCAAGAGAATCGCCTAAGCCCAAGATCTGGAGGTTGCTGTGAGCTGTGATGTCACAGTGCTCTAATGGGGGTGACAAAATGAGACTCTGCCTCTAAAAAAATAAATAAATAAAAATAGTCTGGAAGACCATGTTGCCAAAACACGGGGGCCCCAGGTATATAGAAGTAGAGAAGGCTGGCAAACAGAAATGCAGGTCAGTCATAGTTCTTGCCTGTCTTTCTGTGTGAGGTCCCTGAAAGGGACTCATAAAAAGATACTTTGTTTTCTGTTGTGGTGAGACAGACATGTGCCCTTAACATAAAGTCCCTTTTAAATTTAAAGTTACTTTGAGTTTCTTTTATTTATACAGTGAAATGGTTCTATCTGTTGGAAACAGAATCTCCATTTTCACTAACCCAGGCATTTGCCTCAATGACCTCACCTGCAACATGGGGATGGAGAAGCGGTTTCTGCTTTGGGGGGACAGGAAGTGGATATTATAATGGATGTGCAAGTATAAAAGTGCTTGGATGATAAATCACCACATAAATGCAACAGTATGAAATCTATAACTGGTTATGAAATATTGTTCACAGAATGACCCCTATTAAAAGACAAATGGAACGATTTTCCAGCAAAAATTAGGTAGGTAGGGAAAAGCTCAAATTAAAATGGGCCATGATTCAAAGCAGGGCTCTCTATTCAACTTCAGAGATTAGTTCAGCTTTGCCCACTTCCAAGTATGTAAGAAAGATAGGAGACAGTAACAGCAGAATGGCAAAGAATCTGCACAGAACCAGAGGAATATGGGAAAGGTTTTTGGTCTCCCAGAGAAAGCCAGATCTTGCCAGGAGGCACAGCAGAATGTACTAACAGTGGAATTCCTTCAATAGGAGATAGGGCATAAAAAGGCACCTCTCCAAGGTCACAAACTGGAGAAAGCAGAGGACTCTCCCATCCACAAAGTAGGATTTATGCCTGACCTATGGGGGATTTTTTTCTCAGTTTCAATTCCCAAAAATCCATAGAATGATAGGAGTAGAGTGTTGCTGTTAGGGGCTACCTTTCTCTGCCCACCCATGAGGTCACTGATAGCTGATTAGCAAAGACAAATGAAAGACAAGGAAGTAAAACCTTAGATTATTTTATTCCCTATTAGCATCTTTGATAATGGGCTTGTTCACTAAAATGTTAGAAATTGGCTGAAGTGCAGAACAGAGCTACCTAAAGCTAATTGTCCTTCTTTATGTTAGAATCCAGGTCCCAATGCATTATCAAGTACTCAGTAAATATCAAGGTCAAATGGTACTCACTTTATAGTACATCTGTTCCCCATTACCATGAAATTTGCTTCATCACACCACTGTCATAAAAAAGTCCTATACTAAGCCACAGTTTCTGTTGCTATTATTGATTCTTCTTTTCTGTGTTACTGATCATTCTTTCTAGCAGTCTTAATCCAGCATAAGGCCTAGCACAAAGCTGACATTCAGAACAATGTCTGTGAATCCATAAAAGAACAGATAGTAATAGGGTAATGTATAAGTTCCAAGTATGTTCTGAATTCTCGTTAACATTTTCTGAGTGCTTACTAAGGTATAATACTAAGTTCTTTATGTGTGCTGTTTTATTAAATCCTCAGAACAATTCAAAGAGGAAACTGAGCCACAATCGGGTCTGAGGTCATAAAGGCTACTAACTGGCAGAGTTGATATCTAGACACAGGCAGCCAGACTCCAGGCCTCAAGCTGCCCATTGTTCTCTAGTACCGCCTCCCCTGTTCTAGTCCACCCAAGAATGTTTTCTGATGGTTGAGCAGTGGTTACTGTTCAAGGATATAAAACTAAATAAAGCTATAGCCTTGCTCTCAGGGATTCAGAGTTAAGTGGCATTCACACAATTAACTCCAATATGAGGCAAGATATGAAAAGTACTCCTAGAAATGAAGTTTAAGCCTCAGAAGAAACAAAGCTCTTGGAAGGCTAGGATGGGAAAATCAGGGAGGGCTACATGGGACAGGGACACATGGGCAGGGTCTTAAATAATAGAAATTTAGGGAGGCAGAGAGCAGAAGCAAATAATGGTCAGCAAACATCCTCACAGGTGAGGAAAAGCAGTGCTGGTGTGGGACTATGGGAGGGGGGAGGCCATCAGCCCACAGTGGGAATGATGAGTTGTCTTTCATTTCTACACTAACAATTCCCTCAATGTGAACTCATCACATCCTGAATTGAGAGAGGTTGACAGACTGAGGACTCCCCAAACTAATTAAGGAATATTCTGTTGTTCTGAACTTCAGTGAGGATGAAGACATCACTGGAGGGCCACTTATAAAACTGAATCTGAGGTCGGAACAGATATGATGGAACTATACTCCCTAAACTCAAACAAAGGGAAGTGGACCTACACATCAAGACAGATGAACTCCAACTGACAGTGCCTCAACACACTCTAGTGTCAGTCTGCATTTCTCCTTTCCATGTGCAAATGGATACAGGGATTTTGCAAATGAAACTCTATAGCTCCATTCATGTACCCGGAGGCATTATTAAATTAACCTGTTTCTCAGTATTCAGCCTGAAATCACAGCAACTGGTCTGTATATAGCTAAATCTGCTATTTCTCTAACAGGTAAACAAAGGATTAAGTAAAAACTACACATATCAGACTTGGTTTCTTATAACACTATACTCAAAATGCAAGATTTGCATAAGGAGAAAATCTACAGTAGGAAATAATTTGCTTAGACAGGCAATTTGATCTTTGCCTTTCAGTTAGTTAGAGAATGAAGATTTAGAGGTTTGGGGATTTCTCTAATGTTTTGCATAAGCATGGGGCAAAATAAAAACTTCATATTTCTTTGAATTAATATCCAATTCTCTTTTAGAGGAAATTTTATTAAATTAGAAGTGTAATTCTTCTGTTTTAAAGAGAAGTCTCACTATTTTTCATGTTAATTATACTACTAGTGTGATTCTAGTCACTCTCAGTAAACAAAAAGACCATAAATAACCATTACAAAGCAGCGATTAACATAAGGCGCTTCCTAAATTCTGGGTATGTTTATTTAAAGAGGGGGCATCACTTCTGTTGGCAAGTATATTGATGACGTCTTTCTGAAGGACTTGTTGAAAGAGCTTTCACAAATATTTAAAATCATGGAAGGAATAATGATCTGAAACATTTAGAGAAATTAATAAAAGTATTCATCTTTGTATAGATTAAATATTAAAAGCACTCTTACAACCCTTATTAAAATAATTAATATTTACAGAAGACAACCATGACACATTACATTTTGGCAGTACTGATAAGTCTTGGAGTTCTAGTTCCTGAATACATATGTGTATTCACAACTTGAACCATTCTCCTTATCTTCCTTCTCTCAGTTCAACTTCCACTTCCTAATACATTATTATACAGTTATATAACATCAGATAACTCTCTTTCACACCACTCAGAGTTCTAATACTAAACTTACATTCTCATTCTTGGTTTAAGATCTTTCCTACTAGATTATAAACTCCTTGAGGACAGGTGTTACTTCATTTTGTTCACCACTAAAACCCTAGATACCTCGTTATATATTGCCTTTTACATATCATTCACTCAATAAATATTTAAGGAATGGACAAAAAAACCTTTAACTAAATGCTCACCTAAGAATGCATCTTATTTGAGTGATTCATATTTATTATGTGAACACATCAATTTAAAGATTACACTTCTCTTGCACCTTAGAGATTAATGATCATAAGCTATGTTTTCAATGGTATGGGAACAAAAATAGATTTATAACAAAACTATATCCATAGCTATAACAGCCACATCAAGAAATAGCTGCAAATTCAAGACTGTCAGCCAGGTATTTCAAGTAATTTAAAAAGGAGATAAATCTATTAAACTAGAGAACAGGCAGTCTTTTGGAGTCCACTAGAAAGAGTCTAGAAATTTTAGTCTATTCAGGTCCACTGCAAACAAGATTTGAGGGTGAGCTTGGAGCGTTGGTGCCCAGACTGTAGGTTCAGCCCCAGATCAGCCCTGGGAAGACGATGTCTTGATGACTTCAGTGAAAACCCTCATGTCAGCAAATTTAGCATCTATGATTGCAAATGCAATAGAAAGATCTATAGCTTTGCTTTAGGTAAAAAAAAAAAAAAAAAAAAAAAAAAATCTATATTTTAATTTGCATTCCAAAATGGAATTATGTTAGAATAAGAAAAGACATTTCCCAATATTTATCTAATTATTAAAAAAAAATAGACAGTACTGAGGAAAGAAAGTTCCTTTTCCTTCATTTAACTAGATAAGGACTTTTGCGGTTTATATAAATTCTCCTTATGGCTATACTTTAAGAATTCAATTTCATTTACTTGTGATAACTGGAATTTTTTGGTTGCTTTCTGAAAATTCTGCATCTAGGCATATTTTTAATACTATGTTCATTATTACTGACAACAAGCAAAAACCACTTAGCTGTCTGCTCTGAGAAATACTTGCTTTTGGAATGATGATAGTAACAAAAAAATATAAAACCCACAAAAAAAGAAGATACCTATAAATCAACTGTAAGCGTTTAGTTAGCAGGGAGATCAGCTTATTTGTCAGGGCTTACACTTGAAGATCTTTACCTCTCTACACCATCAAGACAAAGCTATTAAATATTTTGTCCTAAATTCTTGTCTAATTCCAATCAGTTCCCTGAATTGTAGGACTTATCTTAAAATTACCCAGACTGAGTCCTAAACTTCATAAATATGTTATCCTAATTTCTCTATTTTTAAAAACTACTTAGGTTCTATCAATGTACTGTAACTCTTACTGCTGTAGGTTTTTATTTTATTTTATTTTTTTTTTTGAGACGGAGCCTCAAGCTATCCCCCTGGGTAGAGTGCCATGGCATCACAGCTCATAGCAACCTCCAACTCCTGGGCTCAAGCGAGTCTCCTGCCTCCGCCTCCCAAGTAGCTGG
>CAUYQV010193357.1:0-22777 GCA_963574575.1 Galagoides demidoff | reverse complement strand
CTGCCTGGTGGACCCCAGTCTGCTGGACTGTACACTAAGACAGGCACTGCAAATACTGCCTGGTGGACCCCAGTCTGCTGGACTGTACACTAATACAGGCACTGCAAATACTGCCTGGTGGACCCCAGTCTGCTGGACAGTACACTAACACAGGCACTGCAAATCCTGCCTGGCGGACCCCAGTCTGCTGGACAGTACACTAATACAGGCACTGCAAATACTGCCTGGTGGACCCCAGTCTGCTGGACTGTACACTTATACAGGCACTGCAAATACTTCCTTTGACTCTGTTTTTTTTTTCTTTAGTCTTTGAAGTTAGTCTTTTGTAAATAATAATGTAGACTACTATAGCAGTCTTTTTTACTCTTCCTCATGGTAAATTTCCTGATAATTTCAATGAAGATATTCTCTAAAGTTTCTCTTAGATTTATTACCTCAATTTTAATGTTGAGAACTACAATCCATGTACAACTGACTTTCGAAAATAGTTTGACAAGTACCAGTATTCTCCTCACATAAGAATGTCCATTTGGCAGAGAATAATTTATTGAAAGGCTGGCTTTACTCCTGAATTTTAATGACACCATCATCCTAAATCAGGGCATCGTAAATATACAGTCCACTTCTGAACTTCACATTTTGTTTCATTTGTCATTTTTCTGTCTTTATTAATTACAATAGATTATATCTTCATTTGCATTTCTTCATTCTTAACTATATCCTCTCTGAATCATGATCATTGTATCTATTCTCTGTCAATAATTTATTTCTATGTCTTGACATAGTTCTCACCTACAGAGAAATACTTCTTTAGAACATGAGGATAGCAAGAGTATTTGTTGGGTGCCCAACCTCAGAGGAAAATTTGTCAATCATTTATTATTTTACTCAATACTTACTAAAAAGTCGATGCTCAATAAATACAGAGATACAAATCTTCACATGGGAATAGTACTGAGTAAACATTAAGAACGGTCTGAATCACAGAAAATGTGAGTATAAATCCTGGATCTATAACATCTCCTGTAATAATCAGTTACCTATTTCTTAGAGCTAGTTCTATAAATTAAATAATTAACAAATTCAAACCCTTAGCTTAGTACTCGGCTAGAGTAAACATTTGTACAATTAGCTTAAGTATATTTGTTTTTCCTTTTATGTTTAAGTATATAAGGATTGTAGATTAAGTATATACACATAGTAGTTAACATTTCAAAAATTCAATATTTGATGATGAAACCCTTCCCTTGTAAATATATATTAGGGGTATAAATATAACAAACAAAAACAACAACAAACCCAACCAAAAAAATGCATTTGAGAAGTGAGAACCCGTCCACACTTCATATTTAAACCACTTGCCACATTTTTTGAGGTAATCTTACATCTTGTCTCATTCTGCCAAACTTCCTCCTAATTTTCTTGCTCTTAGAGAATCAGATTACTCAGTATTTTCTTAAAACGTGTCCTCCTCTGAATCTACTCCCTTTACCCAGAGTGCCCTCCTTTCTTTTGCTTCTTCATATCTTACATACACCGTGGACCCTCGTGAGGTGACCACCAAAGGGGCTGTAACAACCTGGCAGACATGCAGAGGAGGTCACCCTTAGGGACGAGGCCTGCTGGAATGACACATACGGTGCATGTCTGGGCTACGGAAATTAAGTCAGTGCAGGAGGTGGTCAGTTACCGAGGTTCTACTGTAGGTTTTTGCTTCATGACAAACTTTTCCATATCTAATATCACGTTAGCACAATTTTTGGTTGAAATCTTCTATTAGTGAGATCTCCAAACAACCCACTTGTTTTCCATTATTGCCACTGTTACCATGATTAATCCCCTTGACCCTGATTTTTTGTCCCACAGAACTTATTTCCTTCTAACACACTCTCATATTTGGGTATCTATGTCTTAAGTAGGTTTTTATTTGGTTTACTTTTTAAAAAAAATCTGGGCCCTTCCTCTGGATTACAAGCTGTTCTCAGCAAACATTTTGTGTATTTTCTCCACTGATAATTCTTCAGCTCCCAAAGCAGTTCACGACACACAGTTGGTGCACAATAAATGTTTATAAAATGAATGAACAGGAGAAGATGCATCATTCACCTTTTTTCTTATAAATGTTCGAAAGGACCTGATAATAAGGGTCCTGTCTATTTCTTCACTTTCATATCATTAAAATGGGTCCTTCTTAATGGAAGTATTATCGAGGGTAGTCACCATTAGGAAAAGTGACACTATCTCCAAAATCTGAAAATATGCTGGGGACAGAAAGCTGATGTTCAGTGGTGACATGCAGAGAAAATCAGAAATGAGGTGGAGGAAGGGTAAGGAGCAGCTTAGAAGGGGCTGAGGGTGTAGCAAGCAGCCCAGCCCTTCCAAGGTTGGCTTCCCTGCTATTGTGCCCGTGTCATGGTTTAGTGTTTTCTGCAGAGAGAATACCAAAATTAAAGTCAAGAAAGTTTTTCTTTGTTTATAGACAGGGTCCTCACTCTGTTGCCCCAGGGTAGAGTACCATGGTACGTGGCTCACAGAAGCCTCAAACTTGTGGGCTCAAAGGATTCTCTTGTTCAGCCTCTTGTATAGCTGGGACTATAGGAACCCTCCACAAGTTTTTCTAGGCCCAGTTAGCTTTTCTATTTTCAGTAGAGATGTGTCTCAAACTCCTGAGCTTAAGGGTTCCTCCTGCCTCAGCCTCCTGAGGAGCTGGGACCACCCTCCCCCATGCCCAGCTAATTTTTCTATTTATTTTATTTTCAGTAGAGATGGGGTCTGGAACTGCTAAGAGGTCCCACTGCTCTTCAGCCAGTGAAAGGAGAGCTCTGGCTGAGGCGCTTGTCACCTGCACGGGGCTCACACGTGTGTTAAAAGAGCTACATGTGCTGGGAAGACAGAGGTGGCAACATGCAGTCGGGACAGTCCCAAGTTCATGGAAGTCACACTTTTTTTTTTTTTTTTTAACAAATAAAACAATCTTTCTGCTTACCCTGGAGGGCTGTCCTGGGGTGGTACAAAGGCGAATCATAAAAGTTGGCTTGACATGAATTCTTCACATCTGTTCTTTGTATTAAATAATATGTGAAACTTTTTAAGACAAATCTAGAGCGATTTATGAACATTTTCTTTGAAAAAAAGTATAAGAATATCCAATGTTCCCTTTGACTGTTAATTTTAGTAAGAGCAAGTTAATGATCTCTTTATTCTATAAAGCTTAAATTACTCCTTAATCAGAGGAATATTTCAAATAAAGTGAAATATATTTCTCATTATAAAGGTAATATCTGTTCATTGTTGTGGAAGAAAAATGAGTAAAGAAAAATAAAAATGGAACAAACATAATCATACTATCTGGTATCAGAAACTATTAATAGGTTGATGTGCTCCTTCCTATGTTTTTATCAGCCTTACTAGCAATCACACCGTGACACCCGCCATTTTCGTATAGTTTTATAATATGAACACTTTCCTCGGCCGCTGTCCTCACGTTTGACTGTTCAGGGCAGCGTGACATCTCTTTCTGAGCATGTGCTGTCACTTTCTGAACATTCTAATGCAGGAATCCACCTTTATTCCTACTGTGAACAAAGCTGTCAGTCTGATAGAAGTCTTAATTTTTGAGCAATAGACATATAATTCAAATGAGCTCAGACAAATGTCAGAAGAAATGATTTATTTAAAAAATTCATGTCGTTGAAGGATGATCTGAACAACAAAAGCACAGGATTAGGGTGGACTATCTTTGGGAGATGGATTAGACCTTGTGCTCACAGGGCGCGGGACTTCCCTGTTCCCAATATGCGGCTTAGTGAAAAACAAACAAGTCAGAAGGCGAAGCGTCAGAAAGTCAGATCTGGCTTCTCCATGAGTTAGGTGAATCTATGAGGAAAATAGTATTTATCAAATCTAATCTCTGTAAGAAGTATAGTCTCCAGTTTTCTTTGTGCAGGACAATGTAATACTGAGAGATGAACCATGGACCAGTGCACTTGCCAGTGGTCCGTACAGTTCACAGGGGGAGCTGTTTCTGCGCTTCCCAGAAATCTGCACCCACTCTGTAGCCCTAGGTCCCAGCACGGTGCCTGCCCTGTGTTCACCCTCCTCTCCGTAATATTGAATCTGCCCTGCAGGCATCCCTTCCTCCCACATCCATCCTTTACTGCTCCCTGGCAATGACGTGTCTCATGATAATTTAACAGAACAGGTGTAGATGTTCCACGGGTGTCCAGGAGCCAGAAACCTTCATTAAGAAGAGAACTTTTTGCTCTAGCTACTAGTTAGAAGTGTGAGAATCATGAAAAATAAAGGCAAAGAAATATGTGAAATAGTTAGGTTTTATGTTATTTGGTGACATGTTGAACATTAGGCCAGATCATGAGATATTTTAATGGCAGACTTTTAAATTGATGTATAAACCCTTTTGAGAGTTGCCCCCTTGAGGTCACTGAGCGACACCCCTGGAAACAGCACAGGGCATCGTCTGTCCCTGCAATATAATCTTTATGCATTGGATAAATACATTCCTTATTGTAACCTGGGGACATAAATGCACTTGGAAAGAACTCTCCCGACATAAGATGCACATAGAGCTTTTATTTCAAAAAGTTAGGGCACTGCAACTGAACATAAAATGAAATCTTAGAACAAGTGAAAAATATTAAAAAGAAAATGGGTCCATGTAGCGCCTACAGAATAATTAGATTTGGACGTGATTAAAGCATCCTATGTTCACTACTTCGTAAATATACATTCCCTTTGAATGAATTACTTTGCTGGCAATTAGCATAAATATGCAAAGGATGGTATGTCTATGTTGCTATTTTAAAAGCGAGAGGGTATTCTCATTAGCTTTATCTCCTGTGCATAGGCTAATCAGACTTCACTTGTTAATAATGTCAAATTATCTTTGTGAAAAATAGATCAAAGAGCTACCTTTCATAACCCTTTCAGTTAATATCCCTTAGAATTTTGAACACCATCTAGTGATATGGGTAAGAAAAATTTAACACAGCAATAATAATTCTTCAGCAAGAGGGAACTATATGAGCCAGACATTTGACTTGGCTCAGGCTACAAGAGAACCATTGTGTTTTATAGAGAAACCATACATTTTTTAGCTAATTTTATAATTTCCAGTAAATTGACATCATCAGACTAAATGTCTCTGGTTTGTTTTACTTTATGTGGAAATGTATTTTCTTCCATAAAACAACAAGGGGAATCCTTTAAGGCACGCTATTCATCCACTTTTGTAATTCCTATTTTTTCACTGAGGTTGCATTAAGAATCCAATGATAACAAAAGCAAACCACAAAACCAGAACTAGTAGTCTACCAAGGGGTGCCTGAAAGTGCTAATAATTATATTTAATTTGCTCCCTGGATTGTTGAACTACAGAGAACCAGACACTCCTTTCTACCTCTGAATCTACAATAACAGGATTCTCTTAATACTGTTTGTGGATGACTGTAAATAACAGGATTTTTTTTAGGATTCCTTATATTTGTCTTTCAATCAATCAATCTGGAAAGCCAGAGACTGGTTTTAGAGACCTATGCCAGGTGAAGGGCAACAAAGAAGAACGTGCTCTGACCAGCTGCGCCTCTGTGAAGCCGGTGTCTGACCTGTGGCGCCTCAGTCCTCTGACCAGTTGCGCCTCCGTGCTCTGACCGGTGGCACCTCCATGCTCTGACCTACTGCGCCTCTGTGCTCTGACCAGATGCACCTCCATGAAGCCGGCCTCTGACCAGTTGAGCCTCGGTGCTCTGACCTACTGCGCCTCCGTGCTCTGACCAGCTGTGCCTCCGTGAAGCCGGCTTCTGACCAGTTGAGCCTAGGTGCTCTGACCTGTGGCACCTCCATGCTCTGACCAGCTGTGCCTCCATGCTCTGACCAGATGCACCTCTGTGCTCTGACCAGCTGCACCTCCATGAAGCCCGCCTCTGACCTGCCGTGACACCACTGCAGGTCCCTCCTGCCATTCTCCCTTAAGTGAACGCTTTCCACATTCGGCTCCTGCTTACTCAACTCTCTCATCTCTTTGTCCCAGAAATTAACTTCTGAAAATCCTAGTGCATTGTATACCTGATAAAGATATCCCAGCAAACCTTCCACCAATGTCATTTTCTTGCACTTTCACAAATGGTATGTTTATTTTGTAAAGACTAACATAAGGAATGAAAAATAGATAGTCAAATTCACATTTACTGAGTGTCTCTGTGTTCTGATCATCCAGGGATAGTGAGAAAGTGCCATGGAGTCATTTTAATGGTGCCTGTTATTAGATTAGAGAATAGCTGTGGACACTGGAAATCTGTCAAAATCAAATTTACTCTGGCAATAAATCATCCTGATTGCTAGACTACTGTTTAACGTAGGTGGTCTGAAAGATTTATTGTACTTTCCAAAGTTATTTAGTGTACTATGTAAGAATAATTTGTAAATGGGGAGAAAGAGATTTCTTAAATTTTAAGGAACCACAGAAGAGATCTAAGTTTGTATTCAGAAAATTATAACCACATCTATAATTACATGCAACAGCTTTGGATATTTTTTATTAAAAATAAGGCACATTATTTGAATCTCTTGTATAATCAGAAATAAGCCCTGTGGGAGGCTGAGGCAGGTGGATTGCTTGAGCTCACAAGTTCAAGACCACCCTGGGCAAAAGGTGAGAGCCGGTCTCTACTAAAAAATAGAAAAACTGAGGCAATAGGATCACTTGAGCCCAAGTTGGAGGTTGCCATGAGCTATGATGCCATGATAGCTTGAGACTCTGTCAAAAAAAAAAAAAAAAAAAAGACAAGATGTCCCTCTATCACCTTGGCTAGATTCACGGCATCATTATAGTTCACAGAAGCCTCTATTTCCTGGGCTAAAACAATGCTCATCCTCAGCCTCCAGAGTAGCTGTGCACCACCATGCTCGACTAACTTTTCTAATTTTTGCAGAGACAGGGTCTTTTTCTTGCTCAGGCTGGTCTTGAACTCCTGACCTCAAGTGATCCTCCTGGCCTAGCCTCCCGCAGTACTGGGATTGCAGGCCTGAGCCAGTGCACTCGGACCTGATAATACATCTTCTTTTTGCTGTAATTTCTTAGCCTTGGCTTCTTTTAGAGCTATCATGTAGGTTTCAAGGGTGTAGATTTTAGAGAAATAGTTAAATGTAAAAATTCTCTATTAATGCAGTAAATCCTGCCTATAAAAGGTAGAAAATAATATAACAATTTTATTGTTAAATAAGAATTCAACCAGACTGTGGTGCATATCACAGGGAATTTGCTAGAGATCACAAAGACGAAAATGCCGCTTTCTTTTTTATACAGTCAGCAGACATGTTAGATTCTGTATGTGTTAATTATTGTTATCCCAAGAAAAAGTAAAATTTCTTGTACTGTTATGACAAGCAGCAGGTTGTGACTCAGGGTGGCATCTAAGCTAAACTCCTACAGAGATAATGAAACAAGGTGTCACTTCTCTTGGTTTTCAAATCTAAAGAGATGATTTCAGGTTCCCCAAGAAGAACTTATCTGGTATGCAAAATGAACCCAGGTCTTGCCTTTTAGCGAGATTTATATACATCTTAAAGAGGCAGGGAAAGATTTACAACATCAAGTTCTCTGTATCAAATACTAAAATAAAATGAAAGAGAGTCTTCTTTCATTTTTGACAGCAAAAAAAATTAAATTATTAGGATTTTTTTTTATTCGCATGTTCCCTTACACGGTCCCCTTGCCATTCTATGTTACACAACATCACTGGGGACAAAACAGCTATGCTGAGAGAGGTTCCTCAAAACTGTTTGTAAAATGATCTCAGTTAGTTCATGCCCCCCAACTGTCTAAATTTGGGGAGTCAAATTAAGATCACCATGAAGAAAATAGTGAAGAGACTAACTTCTGGGTCCTCCCTCCCTTCTCTGTAGGAAATCTTCACCAGCCTTTCCTGTGCTAGCAAGCTCCCCTGTGGGACAAGGTATTGGGGTACACTGGGGGGGGCTGATCACGGTCCCGAGTCTACCAGCCAAATGTACTCCTAGTCTGTCAAAGGTGGAATAAGAGCTGTTATTACAGAAATGATTTTAGTCTTTTTACAAGATCAGATAATACATACTACCATTACTAAAAATGTGATTTCCTATTTAATATTAGTTTGTGTGTGTACCAAAAGATTAAAGTAGAATTTGTGTAAGTTGATCACCAAAGGGACTGTAGCAAACTGGTGACATACAGAGGTGGTCAGCATAAGGAGCCAGGTCTACGGCACTGATGGGTATGTGTACTTTACTTTCTTGCTCAGCTTTTGTTAGAGAATATCTTACAAAATCATACATAATCAAAACACAGTATCATTCAAAATCAATGCATTACTGTGTTCTCAGGGTTCAATCATTCATTCTGAAAAAAAGAGTCAGTCTTGGTGTATTCCTTATTCTTATTATAAACAAGTGGAGAAAGTACTCTCAACATTAGCCACACCACTCAACACACCTGGGAGTTTTTCTGCAGCAAACGCCTCCAACTGCATTATCAGATGCCTGGCATCCTCCTCCTCTGGAAGGTCTTCAGTTTCTGTGTCTTCCTCACTTCCCCTGTCCACTGCAGCAGCTGCTTCGTTCACTTTTATGACAGTATGTACTTCAGTCAATATCACTTGGAAATTTGCTTCTGGGTCAGCGTCATGACAGGTTGCCACCTCATCACCTATTGCAACAAAACCTTCAAAGTCTATTCCTTTAAGTTCTGCCCTGGGACATGGACTGTCTGATGGGGCCAAAACACTATGCTCCTGGGTTGTGACAAATCCAACTTTCTCGAAACATATCTGTACCATTTCTGGCTGAATTCTATTCCAAGCAGAGCTGACCCCAAGGGCAGATCCCAGAGTGTGAACTGATGGAGCAGATGAAGATTCTTCCACAGGCAGCCACAGGTGTATGTTTTAGCAACGACCCACTGCTGAAGCTGGGTCCATTAGTGAGTTGTAAATATTTTGATGTCTTGGTCAAGGTTTGGACTTTTGAGGTTGTGTTTGGAGGCAGAAATATCACTGTCACCCGTGTGAGATAATTCACCTGCGCGTGGCTGGGGCAGTTGTCTGCTGACAGTAGGATGGACCATTCATTCTTCTTCATCCCTCAGTTGGTACCTCTCACCCACTCCTCAAACAGAGCCCCATCACCCGTGCACCTGATCTCCAGGCCATGCTGATGTCTTTGGGCTTTAAGTTTACATGTGGCTTTGCCAATTCACCAATCACCAAGAGCTTGAGTTCATCTCCAATAG
This sequence comes from Galagoides demidoff, assembly GCA_963574575.1. Lineage (NCBI taxonomy): Eukaryota > Metazoa > Chordata > Mammalia > Primates > Galagidae > Galagoides > Galagoides demidoff. The sequence goes on along the minus strand of CAUYQV010193357.1, from coordinate 13,497 downwards.
AGCTAGTGTAAAGAAGAACAGTGAAACAATGTTCCTCAGAAATGTTTCCACTCTTACATTTTTCACCCTTGATGACAATGATTCTGACAGGCATAGCTGTCAGCCAGTGTTAAAGATGTCATCATCTGTGAAGTCTCTGGTGAAGTCTGGAAACTTTTTGATAAACTCTCTACAACTTCCACTGGAACATAGTTGGGTTCACCACAAGACTTTCTGGGAGAACTTGTGTTGTAGGTTAATTCTTCAAACTAACCACCTGATGCTTGGAAATCCACCACCTTTTTTTCTGTGCAAAATTTTAGCAACTTCTTGGATCCTCAGCCTGGATCAGGTGTTAACTTCCCTGGCTTCTTTGAGCCAAGTTAAAGTGGCTTCAGTAGCTGCACTGAGGGAGGGTTTCTCCTTTCCCTCTGTAGGTCTCCACTTTCCTTACCCCGTCTCTCCAATGATCATGTTTAGAGGTTGCTAACTCTGGTTCTGCTAACACACAATGTGCCACCATCTTCCTTTGGCTGTTGCTTTCCAGAAAATGTAGAAGATCAACTTTTTACTTCAATGTCAGCTCTGAGTTCTTTCCTTTGGACCGTCAAGTCTGGATTGACTGTAAGATTTTCAGTAATTGTGGGAGGTACCTACATTTCAGACCAGTCCTTCACGTTAAAAAATCTGTTAACACATGATAAATAATGGGACACTAGACCTCATCTGAAACATGGTAATAGTACATGAAAAAAGTACTTATCCTAAAATAATAATAACAATACACCTAAGGAATAGCACTCACACCTACCACGTGGTGTAGAGTGGACTCAACTGCTTTAGTTATAAAGATTAAATTAATATTGTGTGTTGCAGTCCAAAAAGTGACCAAGATACAACTTGCAGAGTGGTCAGTATGTAGAGGTCAGTCTCCCACTGAGTGCACGTCGTTCACATTTGGTCCATAAAAATTAGGTCAACTGAAGGAGGTGTCACCAAAGATAGGTGGCCAAGTAGGAATGTCCTACTGAACACCACATTCATAAAAAAAATGTGTAAATTTATTACCCCATTCCTGATTTTGAATTCCTTGCAAGTCAGCCATTGGTCTTATGTCTCCAAATCTCCTTTAAGTTAAACCAATCAGTGACTCTATTTCATGCTATATGAAATCATGTATACAAATACATGTCATATCCTCAGGGTGCTTAGAAACAAGCAACATTGATCTTAACGGCTAACAAGTTATTAATGTAAAAACGTGGAACATAAGCTGCTCAGACTAAAGTTTTCAAAAATGATCTTACCTATCTAGACTAAGAATAGTACTGGCAATTTCAAAGTCAATATTTTCCTTTAATAATTTAGATCTATGCTGTCAAATAAGGCATTATTAAGCATAGGTAGACATTGAGAATATGGTTAATACAAGTAGATAATTAACTTTTTACTTTTAAGACATTTAATTAAAATTTTAACCAGTACAAAAAATTACATTGAATGCAATTTTATTGTGTTGTTAGAATGGTATTTTACGTGAACTTTTGTGTCACTCAAGATATTGTTACACCTCATTCCACAGACTCCGAGTGTCAGCCCATCCAGGAATGGCAAACAAACACATCATCTATTCTTTGTCAGCAGGTTGATTCATTTTTAGTTAAAATATATGGATTTTTCTTTATATTTAAGAGGAATACTGGTGATGCAGAATTTGGTAGAATTCAGAAGCTAGAAATATCACATACATTTAAAAAAATTAAGAAGGATTGGGTAAAATTGTTTTCCCCATCTAAAATAAATTGCAGTTGCAATTTTCTGAGCAGTCAAGCAAAACAAATCTGTCTCTTTACTGTGGAAAATTTGTTAATAAAAAAAAAGATACAGTAAATATCATTAACAGTATTTTTTAGGAAACACACTGCAAATCTGAAGAGAAGTTTACTTCCAGTAGTCAGAAAAGAAGGGATAAAGTGAGTCGCTTAGATTCAGAATTAAAAATCTGGGAAAAAATTAAATACTACTTAACAGGTTGTGACAAAAATGACTTGAATTCTTATACATGGAAATAATAGGCAGGTAGATTTCAAATTCTGAATTCTTTACATGTATAGTGAGATTTGAAAAGTTAGTTTGCATCAGCATGAAAGGTGTTTTAGTATATTTTGAAAAATTCTGGTTTATTGAAATGTTAACACTAGAGACTGATGGATTTTCTTTTTACTGTGTAATATTTACTAGAAATGTTTGTGCCCAGCTTTTTAAAGTAATCTTTTTGCAAAGCTTCATGGATATCGTTGTTAAACTGTTTACTGTATGCCTGCACACACTGTGAACCCTTGACAGTTGATGAAAATGTTGAAAAACAGATCACAGCACATTCACTGATCTTGTAAATTTTTCCAATGCTTGTGTAAGTATGGAGGGTTTCGCATGTATTACTCCAATTCAAAATTTTTTAAACCCACAGAAAAATGCTTGCACAATGTTGTAAAAACAGTGAAAAAATGGTAGTTTTTAAAAAGTCAAAGCCATGATAAAAACAAAAGAGATTAATTTAAAATTCCATGGGAAGTAAAAAATGTATTTGGAACCTAGTTAAAGCAAGTCTGAGAATTCATTTTGAAAACTAAAATGTTTTATACTGATCAATAATACTAACTTCGTACATTCTTCTAACACATTTTAATTGTAATTAGCAACACCATGTTTTCTGGCTGTGAAATGACATAAGTTTCGCTGATATTGATAACAACTTGTACAGTATGTCTGTGAATCTGATGTGAATAATTCTGAGCACACCCAAGAGATAGTGAGGACGTTCTTTCTCTTGCTACTTTTTCCTTGTGTGAGGGGTATCTTGTGAAGCAAATGAATTATTAGTAGCAACTTTTCTAGGCTTCACCTCTAGAGAAGACAAGCAAAATTGTGGAAGATGCATGTGAACTTGGTGGTTGAGCCTCTTGGAAAGACTGTCTTGCAGCCTGATAAGTTTCTTCATCCATTCAAGGCACAGAGTGGTGTCAAGGGGGCCTGAAGACGGCGTGACCATGTGGAGACTCCCTGAACTCAACAAGGGAAATGCACTTTGCATATAAATCAACACACATTTTAGCCTAGAAGTTTTCCTTGACACTTCTCTCCAGAGCACCACTGCCTTCCATTTGTAAATAGCAGTGTTTCAAAAGAGCCAATTCCAAAATATATACCAAGTTATAAAATCAGGATTACTTTTTTAAAACAGTATTTTCTTTCAAGATAGTATAAGCACTATTGCAAACTCTAATACTCTGTTGTACGAAACAATGAGGTTGGTGTTTCATTTCCTGTCCTGCCTTCACTCTTCTGTGATTTTTCTTAACTTTTTTTTTCTTTTTTCCCAGTATCTGTATGGTCAAATTTATTTTTAGCAAGACATTGCTGTCTTTCTTTAAATCCTTATGCCTTTTCCATTGTTCTCCTATTTGGTCATTGATAACCATATCTTTTATTTTATTTTATTTATTTATTTTTTATAGAGACAGAATCTCACCTTATTGCCCTTGGTAGAGTGCATTGGCATCAAAGCTCACAGCAACCTCCAGCTCCTGGGCTTAGGTGATTCTCTTGCCTCAGCCTCCTGAGCAGCTGGGACTACGGCACCCACCACAATTCCCGGCTATTTTTTTGTTACATTTTGGCCAGGGTGGGGTTTAAACCCACCACCTCAGTATATGGGGACAGCACCCTACCCACTGAGCCATAGATGCCGTCCCAACCATATCTTTTAAATACTCTCTTCCAAATACGTCTCTTTGATCAGCTGTGTTTTCTGCTGGCTTTCAGGCTATACAAGGCCTTACCACATTGCTGCTGACGCTGCCCCGCACTGGCATATTTATGCTTCCCTTTCCTTATCCAATGTCCTAGGATCATCTTTTGTTATTTTTTTCAATAGCTTAAGTGAAGAAAAGTGCACATATGATTGCCGCTCCGGGATATCTGCTCTGCCAAGAGAGAAACATTGCAGTTGAAATTTACAAAAGGACGAGTTTCCGGGCAAGGCCACCAGAACAGGATCAAGCATCCTGTATCCATTGCTTGGATTCTGCTTCTCAAGACCCTGTTCCCCTTCAGTGATCCTGCATCAGGAAATGTAGAGTCAGGCTTTTGTATACAGAGAGGTAGCTACGCCACTTGGCTCTCAGTGTGATTGCTGCCTCAGAAAAGGTGAGGCGCGTTACCAGACTGAAGACGCAAGTATCTCAAGTAAAAATCAATAGTAAACTTAGGAAGCATAATAAATCGCAGCATATTAAATAGATTTTAACATTTTTAATTCTTCTGGAGTTCATTAAAAATTGAAATTAGACACATTACGTGAGAGGACATTATTCAGGATAATTTCTTCCTAAGAACAGATGATATTTTTACGAACAAAGAAAGGAAACTAAATCTATTTACCCCTCTTGGGAGATCACAGAGAAAGATTTAATAATGAGACTTTGTAGCTTCAGAGAAACTGAATGCTTAATAATAGATCTGATATCTTCACCTGTACATAAGACACCCCGGAGTTATTAATGGTTAGTTATAAATTTTGGTCCTTTGGAATACTCTCAAGTAATTCAGAGTGTGCATTTAAAATTTAATTGACAGACTAGATAAGTAACATTACTATTTGAATTGTTTTGTTTCATTTAATGCATATGACATTGAGAGATTAAAACTGAGAAACAGCTTCTTACAAACCTAAAACAATGATACAGACTTTGGTGATGAAAATTTGAAGTTACTTGACCACAGAAAAATGGAAATTTTGCCACAAATATTTATCTAGGCTCTTTTTGCTTTAAACAGACATAACACATGTAGTTTCATTCAAGCTTTTCAATATTTTCTTTAATTTGAGTAAATATGTGTCTAGCAAAAGATTTGTGTGCAAATATGGAGTTTAAATTCACATTGTAGCACTCAGTTGACTTTGAGTGTTCTTGTCATTACCTGCTTAGAAATTTCTGCTTAATTCATTTGAGAGTTTTTGACCTCTGAAACTTATTAAAGAAAAATTGGGCCATGTGGCCCAATGTGGCAGATTTAATTAATGTTCTTATAATGATTATTGAGTTCATTACCATTTATAATTTGGGAAGTCTTGCTATCAGTTTTTAAAAAGGTGCTTAAAAATAGAAATAGTTGCCTGGGCCTAGTGGCTCACACCTGGGAGGCTGAAGCAAGTATATTGCCTGAGCCCAGGAGTTCTAGGAGTTTGAGACCAGCCTGAGAACCGGTGGGGCCCATTTCCACTGAAAATAGAAAAAGTAGCCAGGTATAGTGGTGCACATCTGTACCCCAGCTACTCAGGAGGCTGAGGCAGGAGGATCACTTGAACCCAAAGAGTTTGAGATTGCTGGGAGTCAAGACACCAAGACGTTCTACCCAGGTGACAAGGTGAGACTCTGCCCACCCCCTACCTGAAAAAGAAAAGAAAAATAAATAGAAATAGTGATTAATGAGGTGTTTGACCCGTAATCTTAAGCTAATGTTTCCTTTTCTATTGTTCTTAAGTTTCCACTAACTATTCGGGATATCTTACAAAATCAAAGGCAAAAATCATTTCAAAGTTAAAAACAGGAAATCAATTATTTTTAATAAACATATTCATGTTTTGTCAGCTAAATTTATCCACCATGAATGTTAATGAATAAGCGAATTTTCACATATATAAAAGTTGATACGTAATGTAAAAACTAAATATATATAAAATATTAATGTCATCCAGGGCCAGACACTCTATTAGGTAATAGATGTCTGTAATGATTATTCTTACAATAACTGCAAAGCTAATGAGAAATTTCTCATTGCATGTGAGAAAAACAGGTGTGGTTAAAGAAAACTTGTTTATGACCACACAGCTGGTGTGGAGAAGCCGCCAGAGCACAGCCAGGTGCTTCTGGTCCCAAATCCAGTTCAACGTGTCGACTTTGTCACATCTCTGTGAGGGAAGGAAGACTTCCCACCATCCAATCTCCTGATCAGCGAGGCTGTACCTGGTTACAGTCACAACCAATTGCTGTGAGTAGAACATAATAGGATTCTTTTAAATACTGCTCAGATTTTAACTGTTGAAGGGGAGGCACCACAGAAGGAGCTGGTACCTGAGCAGATCAGGCCTTTAACACACATTAAAATTCAGAAAGTAAATGTTTCTTTGATTAGAGCACTTTAGACTAAAGAAAGCTCAGCAATTTGAAAATTTATATTTATTTGATGGACTATAAACTTTTAAAAACGTCTTTATCATTTCAACAAATAAGTTCCTTGGAACATGATACTATGAGAAGATATTATGACTTAAAGTCATTAAATTTGGGACCATGATCCAGAATTTAGAATCTTTAAGACAAAACACTGGATGCGGAATGCCTGGAAGTCAGCACCACGGGGTTAGGGACAGCTCCCGCAGTCGGGGTGAATGGACAACCGGGGTGAATGGACAGCCGGGATGGAACACTTGCTGGGACTCAGCCAGTTTGGTCTATTTATTCACGGTCATATACATGGTGACCAACAACTTAATGCTGCGTTATTTTCAGAGAATTCATATAGACAAACATTTTGAGTCATTCAGTAAAATGGAGTTAGCGTATTAACCTAATTCCCAAGACTGGTTCTTTTATGTGGTCAAATCTTCCACAGAACACTCAGAAAAGCACAAGCTGTATGAAAATGGTCGATAGTGTTAATTCTTTTTGATGAAAGAAATACTAAAGTGCAGCAAACTTTTAGAGCATAAGAATAACATGAACTCTCTACTTCATTGGCTATCCTAGATTTAGCAAATTATTTGGTAGTAACTGCTTTAGGAAAAAAAACCAGCACTCCGAAAATTATTTTATTTCCTTTTAGTTCTGCTTCAAAGACAGACTGCTTACAAAGACACAGTGCTTGCCCCCCAAACAAGGTGGTTAATTACTAGTATTACTTTGCTCTGAGATAACATTTTATCTGAAATAAAAAGCAAGATCAATAGCTACTTCATTTGCCCAGTTTTAAACCTACATCAACAGAAGGTTTTATGAGTATTAAATGGATTGTGACTTCACTGTTTTCTCTAATTATTTTGTTTACTTGAGAAAGAAAGAGAATAGTCATAAAACTAAATGTCTAATCACATTTGCTAACCTGAAGCATCGCTACTGAGCTGTTTTGTATATTAAAACAATTTTAGGTATGTACTATGACAATAAAATCTGTCTTCCCTGTGTCTCGCAAATGTCAATGCCATTTTAAAGCCAAAGAAGGTTGTCTTATGGGCTTTTTAAAAAAAGAAATACAATATGATTGTAGGTAGCAAATTTTAAGATGTTCACCAGGGCTTGTGAGACAGCCCATCCTGGGGCGTGACAGTTTCTCTCACTTGACTGAACATAAGGCACTAAGAAAAAGCTTAGAATTTCAGGATATTTTACTTATGACATACAGCCTGGAATCCTATGGAGAAATCAATCTCACATTATGTAACAGCAGGATTCCCTCTCAAATTTAGACTTGTAAATAGAGCAAACCAACACTTCCACACCATGCCAAAGCTTCTCACCACAGCTTAGGTTACACAGTTATAATTATTTTACTGCAGTCTACTATTTATCATAATTGCTCGCTTATTTATATGCACTTTCCTTATTTAGTTTGGAAAATTATGTGAAATAGTTGCTCCTTTGTTTACCTTCTTAACACCACGATCGCTGACATCATGTCAGTAGCCCGAAATTGTCCTTGGGGGAGTGTTTCAATCACGAAACCTCCCTAACAGGTGCAATTATTATGACGATATTCAGATGATGGGCACATTTATAGCCTTGACAAAAGTATTATAAAAGCAATCCATAGAACAAAAACATTTGTACTTCCTTAGAAACTGAACATAAAAATTGGGCTATCCAATAAATGGTGTTAAGGAAAACCAAATATTTATTTTTAAAAGGTAGAAATTTTCATCATACCATATAAAATATCATAAATTCCAGGTAATACATGCAAGAAAAATTATATTTTCAATGAATTAAAAGACATTAAAACATAGTACTTCTAAAAATTTAGAATTAAAAGAGACATTTAAACTTCAAAATCTTTAAATCAAATGAAATGTCATCAAAAGAAGGATGATGGAATAAAAGGAAGTGCACAGATGGCACAGATTTTGTTTAATACTGAAAGAAAGAAGTGTATTCTATGCACACTGACTGACACAGAAGAAATCCAAGTCATATCTTCATCAAGCTCAGTTCACCAAAAGTTATATATGATTTAATTTGTGTAATAAAAAAACCCAGAACTACAAAAAGTATATGTGTGTGCGTGCACAGGTGTGCGGTATTTGTGATGTATATTAAGGTCAGGACACGCATCAACTAGTCTCTATTAATGGTGATTTCTAGGGAAGAAAATAGGCTTGTATGAAGATATAATAGCACTTTGAATTTATTAGAAAAATTTGACATTTTTACTACAATATTCTATAGTATTTGAGTAATTATGAAAACATCTGAAGCAAAGCCATGTGTTTTTAAAATGCCATTTTTTCTATCATAATTGCATTTATCTAGGGTTGAAGTAGTTCAGGAAAGGTATAATAAGGTTCTGGGTTGATATGAAAGTTCCAAAAGGATAAATACAATACAGCTAATAGAGTTTCCTGGAGGCACGTATGCCACAGTCAACCTGTTCTGGTGGTTTCTTGAACAGATATTTAAGAGATTGTACAAGACTGCAATTCTAGGTGACCGCATGAATAGTTTACCAATTGGAAATCTTGCACCCTCCATCAATCTATCATATATTATCAACATAATTTCAACTTCCCTTGATATAAAATGGGACCAGAGAGTCAAGAAAAATACACTCATGTTAACCTAACAAATACGCCTTTGAAGAAGTGTGATTTTAACTCTCACTGTTGTGATAACTTCGGTTTCAAGGAGTTTTGAGTATGTAAAGCCCTTCCGACTATGTTTGACCTCAATGGATGACAAGGGTCTGATTTTTCCTTTCATCTTGCTGTGTAATAACTATCCCTGAAGGCCATAAAGTGCATCGAATTTTAGTGTATGAAATATCAGTGAATAATGAAATATCTCTCATTATTAAAACTGAGAGAGATAAATGTTGAAACTCAAAGAGATAACTTTCTATATTAATTATTATAATACAAAAGGGAAATGCTTCCACCACCTGGTGGGAAGATAACCCCTGCGTTTGGGAGCAGGGGTGGCGGGTCTGCAGGGTCTGCAGGGTCTGCAGGGTTGGAGGGTCTGCAGGGTTGGAGGGTCTGCAGGGTTGGTGGGTCTGCTGGGTTGGCGGGTCTGCAGGGTTGGCGGGTCTGCAGGGTTGGTGGGTCTGCAGGGTTGGCGGGTCTGCAGGGTTGGTGGGTCTGCTGGGTTAGAGGGTCTGCAGGGTTGGAGGGTCTGCAGGGTTGGCGGGTCTGCAGGGTTGGCGGGTCTGCTGGGTTGGTGGGTCTGCAGGGTTGGCGGGTGTGCAGGGTTGGCGGGTCTGCAGGGTTGGTGGGTCTGCTGGGTTCGAGGGTCTGCAGGGTTGGAGGGTCTGCAGGGTTGGCGGGTCTACAGGGTTGGTGGGTCTGCTGGGTTAGAGGGTCTGCAGGGTTGGTGGGTCTGCAGGATTGGTGGGTCTGCTGGGTTGGCGGGTCTGCAGGGTTGGAGGGTCTGCAGCCCCGACATCGCACATCTCCTGCGCTCAGAGGAATTGCCGGGACAGCCTCGGGAGAGGAAATGAAGTGAGTGCTTCATTTATGCATTGAAGAAAATGCCTAATTTAAATATTTCTATGTGTTCTCTCCAATTAATAAATCAGCAGTAGCTTTACGTTTTGTTTTTCTTCTTATGTGTCCAGCCTGCCGCCTGCCCGTTTCCTAGGAGAAGTAAATCTTAGAAGATAGTTTAAGGAAAGAAATCACCAAAAGTTCATAGAGTGCTCAAGAAGGGATCCTAGAGCCTACTTTCCTCACAGTCTCGTTTTACATGATTTGAAAGTAAACAATCCTTGTTTCTACCTAACAATTATGCAGAAAGCCTGGAGAAGTCATTTCCTTGGTTATGCGCAGGTGACGCACCCACCGGAGGATTCCAGCAGCCTGTGAACACGGAGACCCTAACGCAGCGCCGAGTGCGGCTCCTCCTCTCCCTGGAGCAGGTGTCAGAGGATCCAGAGGAATAAAACAGCGGTAGAGAAACGAGTTCCGTTTCTACAAATCACCCTTAACAATGAGCACTCTGGTGTTCACTCAGGGAAATGGGTGTTACTGTGGGACACGGTGTTCTATGTGGTTTTGAATATTATGAGCATTTTTTAAGTGATTTTTAAGCAGTTGCATCAGATATTCTTGGCTCCTATGGTAGCAGATACTTATGTTTAAGAATTTCATTTGAAAATATAATGGGATAAATGAAGATCTTTTCAGGTGACGCTAGCAATTCTGAACTATTGCACACGGCTGGCTGGAGAAACTTCAAAAGATGATGAGCGAGCTGACCAGCGCTGAGATCCCCGGAAAGCCGTCTTTATCAGCAAAGCCCTGCCCTGCCGCGTTGAAGTTGGCATGATGGATGGAAAAGCTAAGGGGAGGAGCTGAGTACCTTGCCACAACCTCCTACACAAAGGGCAGTCACACCCAGTAAGCAGCGGGAAAAATGTAAGTTAGAGACAGGCTGACGTGTAGTATGAAAGGAAAATCCTAAAATTGAGCATAATGGAACCGTGTGTTGTTGTCAAGGTAACCCCCCCCATCCAGTATGAAGTAGGAAAGATCTAATTAGACTGTGCACTCCAGCTTCTTGCTAACTTAAGATGTGGTTCCCAAGGAGGAGACTCAATTCCAATTTTAGTCAAAGGGCAAATGTACAATTAAGCTCACACAAATGCCTCAACCAAATATTCAGGAGAATTCTCCCGTCCCTGGACTTCCTAACCTACCACGGTTTAATAAGAAGTTCCGGCCATACCAAATTGCTGTTTGTCAGGCTGAAAAGAGCGCGGCCCCTGCCCTGCTGGACGTGACACCTGGGCCTGGAGCAAATGTAAACGCATAGATGCTGGAATTGAAGCCAACTTTTTTTTTTTCTCTCATGGAAAATGCCTCATTTATTTCTAATCCAAAAATGTCTCTGCCGGCTGCTGCTGGAACACGCACATGTACTGAGACCACGGCCACCAAACTAATTGGAAAATAAAATACATGAAATTGCAAGTTTTACTGAAAAAAAGAAAGTTTATAATTATGGTAACTCTCATGCCAGCAACACCCCTGGCCCGAGCCCCTCGTGTTTTAACAGACACATTTCCAGTGGGGAGTTGCAGGTGAGTAGAGGGCACTGGCCGCACAGCTTGACCCCGTGAACCAGGGGCGCCATCCTCCTGCAGCTGGGGTGCGTCTTCTGCTGCTAAACGTCCCTAGTGCCTTTCTTAATCCTGCAGGTAGCACTTTAGAAAAGGGGGGTGAGGCGTGAGCTTTGGAAACAAAGCAGATCTGAGAAAAACACACCGCCCTGGTGAATGGATGCACTGCCCACTCTGAGACAATTCCATTTCAATTCAGATGCCTCAAATATGCTTTTCCAATTATTTACTTCAAATTATAAAAGTTGATGTTATCAATATTTAAGGGAATTCAGAAGGAAGTGAAACATAGAATCAACACTCACATTTGAAGTTTACTAGTAAAAATTAGAAATTCACATATATCTCTCAAAGAAGAATATAAAAGCTATGCGTTGGCACAAATAAAATGTTGAGGATATGATAAAAAGAGATTAAACCCACCCAATCATGCAGAACTGCCTCAAACTAATTGAGCATCTGAAGAAAATCAAATCCTTCATCAAAACACTGTGATGTGTGCAGCGCCTGTGGCTCAAAGGAGTAGGGCACCGGCCCCATATGCCAGAAGTGGTGGGTTCAAACCCAGCCCTAGCAAAAAAAAAAAAAAAAAAAAAAAACCTGCAAGTGATGTCACTTGCTTAAAATTTATCGCGACAATCTATAATTCTTCTAAGAGCAGAAATGTCAAATGTAGCCCCGGAATTGCATTCATCTATCAGAGACATATCCTTTCTTTGTTTTTGAAAATTTCAGATTAATATGAGGGTATGAATAATTAGTTTACAGTGCACGTGCTTGTCGGGCAAGGTCCCTGTGGCAGTTGTGCCGCTCACCTGAGGAGTGTGCCATGTGCCCTCACATCGTGCCCACTAGGTGACAGATCACCAATCCCACACCCCTCCACACCCTCCCTTCTCCCCACCTACCCCCAGCTTGGGCTAAATTGAGCTTTACCCTTGTGTGGGTGTGTATTAGTTCATCCACTGGCTTCATATTAGTATTGAATACATTGGAAACTTGCTTTTCCATTCTTGTGGTACTTTACTATGGAGAATGCTCTCCAACTCTATCCAGGTTACTACAAAAGATGGAAAGTCTCCTTTTATGGCTAAATAGTATGCCATGATACACATATACCACAGTTTATTATATTAATCCATTCATGGGTTGAGGGGTACTTGGGTTGATCCCAAATCTTGGTGATTGTAAATTGAGCTGTGATAAACAATCTAGTGAGAATATCCTTGTGATAAAATTATTTTGATTCTTCTGGGTAAGTGCTTAGCTGCAGGTGGACAGGTGGGTACTTAAGGGAGAGTCATATCTGAATGTGCCTGCATTGCTAGAAATAATGATTTAACAAGCTTAAAACCAATTTTCAATTGTTATTATAAGTAGGTTAGAAATTAGACTGAGAAAATGATGGCAGATGGTGGGCAAAAGGGAACAGAGACAGGAGAGAAGTGGATCAGAGAAACCCAAAATTTTTTGTGAAGTGACAGCCAGAAGCCAGGCATTCTTCAGCCATCCCCACAGCATAACTCAGCTCAGAGGTCACTGAGCGCTGAGGGACAAGCCTCCCCTCGGTGGGGCTGCTCTCTCAGGGAGAGTGAGTGCATTGGGGGAGTCAGTGACGGAATGCTGAACTCCAGGACAGAGAGCGTCTAAACCTCGTTAAGGGAGAAAAAGTCTCTCAGGAAGATAAGGAGGGAAGTATCTCCTTTCTTCTGTCATCTCTGGACAAAAGGGGGCAGAGACAGGGGAGACGTGGATCAGAGCAAAGCAGGCACACGTTCAGACTGCAGGAACAATTCCAGGAAACCTAGGATCTGTTGCAAAGTAACACAACCTGAAGCCTGACTTATTCCAAACAGAGAAACTGTCTTGCTGGAGTTTCACCCCTCCCCTGTGTGACCCGGCTCAGAGGTCACTGAGCACTGAAGGGACTGGGCTTGCTGCCCTCTCGGGAGAGTTGAGTGCATTGCAGTTAGGAGAATAGCAAGAGGGTGCTGAGCTCACTGGAGAGAGGGCAGGTGCCCAAACCTCATGAAGAGAGAAAAAGTCTCTCAGGAAGATAATGGGGAAATATCTGCTTTCTTCTGTCATCTCTGTATGGGCAGAAGCGCCAGCTCATCTGAGCACAAG
>CAUYQV010193349.1:0-22490 GCA_963574575.1 Galagoides demidoff | reverse complement strand
TGGCTTGCTTTTCAAAAGAAATGGCAAAATAAAATGATCATTTTTTTTGTTCACATAGTACACTAAGGATGGTTTGGACACAAGTCAAAGTAATATATATATATTTTTAATAAACGGCGTGATGTTACAGACTGCGAAGTTGTACATTGTAAGTGAGGGGCAGTGGAGAGACATAGGGAACTAACTGCTGTCACAACACCAAGACCCCATGAACTGCCCACAGCCTTGGGCTAGATGCGTGTGTCTCATTGGCTTAGAGTTGGAAGGTTTCAGTGGTGGCCTGTGTGGGCACACTGATGCACAGTAGGTGTTACGGGCTGACTTCATCTTCCTGGGTTTTGTGTTGAAGTCTTAACCCCCAGTCACTCTGAATGTGACTATATTTTGAAATGGGGCCTTTAAAGAGATGGTCAAGAAAAAATGATGTCATTTGGGTGGGGTGGGCCCTAATTGCATCTGACCGGTGTTTTTATAAGAAGTGAGGGGGATGCAGACACACCCAGAGTGATGACCATGTGAGGACACTGGGAGAAGACGGCCAACTGAAAACCAAGGAGAAAGGCCTGAGCAGGAGCCTTCTCTTGGCCCTTGAGAGGAACCAGTCTTACCATCACCTTAATCTTGAAGGTGCAGCCTCCAGAATGGTGAGGAAATAGACTTCTGCTATTTCTCCTCCTCAGTGCATGGTGCTTTGTTACACAGAAGCCCTGGGAGGGAACACAGTGGGGCCCTTAGATGAGCCTGCAGTGCTGCAGCCAGAAACTGACATTTGCAGCTGAGCTGTAGTTGAGTTTATTTAGCTTTTCAAAAGTAAACTATCGATACTGTTTTAAATACCAGCAACAGAGCATGCTCAAGACCAAAAAATTATCTCTGCCCTCTTTAACTGACAGTAGTGGGAGACATTTACACATAAATAAAGATTACAATTTTAGATAAACCGAATGTGCCACAATAAAAATATTCTAGAACAACATGGTAGAGGCTACCCAGGGTGGTGGCTTATGTATACAGGTGTCTGAGCAGACTTCTGAGGTCTTGACCCTTGCAGGGAGCCACCCATAGCATGAAGGAGATGCCAACACAGAGGCTACTGGGAGCATCATTCCAGTGAAGAGACTGCAGTGCCGATGTCCTGAGGTGGACACTACCTGCATATGCTAGAGGGGAATGGTGGAAGGCCAGGAGCGTGGTCTGCGTGGTGGCAGGAACAACCCAGAAGACATCTCTACCCTCAGTTGAAGAGACTTACAACAGGTCACCTTGGAGGGCTTTGAGCAGAGGGAGAATGTGGTCAGCCTCAGTCTTGGGGGACAGATCTCTCCAAATTGCACATGGAGCCTGACTGAAGGATGCAAGGGTGGTAAGGAGGAGAGCAGTTTGGAGGGTTGAGGCCACCCACGTGAGTGGTGATGGGTTGGGCTCTCTGGGGCTGGTGGACTGGGGCGGGAGTGTGCTTGGGTCTGCTTAACAGACTCCATGGATGCCCACACATGGCCTCCCCAGAGTGAGAGAAGAGGGGCTCAGGGTGGAGGCTGGTGTCGGCACCCTCACCAAGTGGGACTGGTGGGAGAGCAGGTCTGGGGAGCCCTGGGATGTGGGTTGTGGTAGACGTTGACTCTCATGTGGGGCATGGTGAGTTAGAGGTGCTGGCTAGAATCCAAAGGGAGGTGGCTGTGAGTCAGGAGAGTGGACAGAGGATGCTGCCACAACAGTCAGTGGGGGTACCCATCACCAAGTAGCCGGCATCAGAACCCAGCTTCACACAGCCATGAAGCCCAACCACAGGGCAGTCACCCCTGGGGACAACAGTCCAGGGCATGGGGCTGAGGAAGGTAAAGTGCTGGTCAATGCCTGGTCAGCCTTTCTGAGGAAGGTTCCTATGGTTCATGCTGGGGGTGGGGCACGTACTCAGGGACAGTGTGAAGCGGAAGAGCCTGGGAGGGGAGAAGACCACAGTTCACTTCTGAGGATGCTCTGTGGGCAGCTGTCTGGTTCTGGCTTAGACCACAAGCCATTCTGAGACAGCAGTTCAGGCAGCACACGGAACAACAATGGTGCTTCCTTAACAGGCTGGGCCATCGGCAGTCCTAGCACAGATTAGGTGGCACATTCAAATCAGGATATGCTGGGGAGGGCTTAATAAAGAGGTCATCTGCAAAGGTGCTGGCCAGCCAGAGAGACAGTAAAGGACAGTGCAGCTCCCCAGGATGAGGGGCAGCGGTGGGACCGACGTGTGGGAAGGCCGGGAGGAGAGAGTTGGTTAGGGAAAGCCACCCTGAGTCAGTCCCAGGTAACCACAGGGATGACTCTGCCAGAACAGGTACCCTGGCTTCTCTCTTGTCTCTGCGTCTCTGATTTGCTGCTGGGGCTATTCCTATGGAAGTCAGAGGGCAGGGAACCCACCAATGTGGCTCATGCAGATGCCCATGCAGAGGCAAAGGAGGAAAGGAAGAGGTACAGAAGACAGTTAAATCATGGGGGAAATGGGATATATTCAGGACAGCCTCTGAGGCTCAGCCACCCACCCTGACATTGAGCCAGTCACCAGCCAGACCCATGAGCAGGCTGCCCTAAGTCCTCCAGCTTCAGCCACGGCCCCACACGCAGGTGAATAGTGAGAGCTACCCTGGTCAGAAGGACATATCAGCAGACCCACGCGACTGTGAGAAATCATACATGTTTTTCACTTGAAGCTTCATTGTGGGAGGGGTTGTCAAGAAGCACAAGCCAGCTAACACAACTCTGTAAGGTTACATGAAGAATGTATCTTTTAAAAGGCTAGATTCGAGTTTTCTTATAGCAACTTCATCCAGAAAATTCTTTGCTAGTCATTTAAAAAATTCTTTTCATCTTTTAAAAGAGGTAAGCTATGTGTCCAGTACTGAGTCTTTTAATAGTGAAGAGCTCATGTCAAAAGTAGGTCTCCTTCCTTAGTCCCATTCTCGTGGCCCCCACCATGCTCAGCTACAACAGGCCACTTCTTACAGACCCTGGCTCTTCCCATCTGGTTTCAATGACATGCTTGTTCTCTGCCCCTCATTTCTCAGCCTCAGAGGTAGCTCACTTGCTGTGCACCATGAATCATGGCACTTTCTCTCTTGTACTATCCTCGTCCTGTTCTTCCCCCAAATATGATTAATTGAATATTTTTTCTTATTTTGTTGATTGGTTTAAGTGATGTCCTTAAATCTGTATTTCCTGTTCCAGTAACTTTATGGAGTACCTTGACTTCACACAATATGAGATAAAAACATTAGTCTAAACTCTCCCCTGTGCCTACCCCACCTTATCCATCCAAATTTATCAGTTACATTTGTATATTTAGTTTGTGAAAGCAGGTAACATTTCCATTCTATTTTGCCAGATTTCTGTGCTTGGGACACAGGTTGATTCTGAAAGTTCAACGAAAAATACAGCCTTGACATCATCATTTCTATGTCACTCTCATTCACCATAAGGTGTGCCTTGTAGTACGCCAAGATTCCATCTTTTTCTCTAGAGATTCTGTGTGCCCCCAGAAGAGAAAACGTTTCTGTTCAGAAACAAATGCATTCTCTTCTGTTTTCCGCAGACTGCTCCCTGTTCACACTGTGAATCTCTCCAGAGCTTCCCTTTTATTCCTGGGGTCTCCCTTCTGTTCCTTTAGTGTTCCTTTCTGAGAGAATAATGTGTTTTATTCATTTGCTTGTTTATTCTTCGAAGGTTTATTTAGATGCCTATTTTGCCAGGTGGCATTCTAGTTGTGAGAATGAAGATGGAAATAACATAGGACCAATCCCTGCCCTTCTTGGCACTTCTGTTCTTTCCAGCAGAATGAAGGGAGCTGAGGAAGCAAATGCGTCTGGGTAAGGGAATGCGGGAGGAAGGCGGATCCAGGAAGTGCAGAGGTGCAGCTTTGAACATGGTGATCAGTGAAGGCCTTTCCAGGCTGGGTTGCTGCTCATGCTTTTTCTGGTTTCCATGGGATCAGGAATAGGGGTGAGCCCATGTGGGAGCGCTGAGCCCATAGTCCACCCAGGAGCCTTACCCAGGCTGATTCAGGTCGGCATCTGTCTCATGCCACCTGGTCCTTTGGCCATCACCCTTGCAGAACCAGGTGCCTCAGTGCTGGCCTCCCCACCCACATCTGCAGGACTAGGAGCTGGGGGTCCACATCTGGTGTTGGGATCACATGAAGCTTTTGCTAAAAGGGCTGTAGCAGTGGCAAGCTGGCAGGTTTCTGAGACATGGTAGGGTGAGGGTAGCCATTTTGGTAGGTTATCAAGTACACATAGAATTTCATTCAGTTTTTTTTTCTCTTTGATAATCAGAAACACAGTTTGAGAACAGAAACACAGAAAATCTTTTAAAATGTTGACCTCACAGATACTGTAGAGGATGTGGAATATGGGGTTTGTAGGGGCTCCAGAGTTTTCTTTCAGGTGGAGCTGGGCCCCCAGTTTCTTGTCTCCCTGCCAACATTCCTTTCACTACATTATGCTAACTGATGATGGAAATTGTACATATAGATGTATGTGTCTCATATATGTCATCCATCTCTCTTTTTTTTTTTTTTTCTGAGACGGAGTCTCAAGCTATCTCCCTGGGTAGAATGCTGTGGCTTCATAGCTCACAGCAACCTTCAACTCTTGGGCTCAAGCTATTCTCGTGCCTCAGCTTCCCACGTAGTTGGGACTACAGGCGCCTGTCACAATACCTGGCTATTTTTTTGTTGTAGTTGTCATTGTTGTTTTAGCTGGCCTAGGCCAGGTTTGAACCCACCAGCCTCCGTGTATGTGGCCAACGCCCTACCCCGCTGAGCTACGGGCACCACCTCATAGATCTCTTTTAGAAAAGAAAAAAAAAAGACAGGATATAGTTAACATGGATGATTTTTCTTCTTTTATTTCATACTTTCCATATTCTCCAGATTTTATTTAATAAGTTTGGCTAATTTTTATCTTCAGAGAAAAACTAAGTTTAAATAAAAAAGACACCCTAGATTTGGATAAGCAGGAGATGCATACGTGTACCAGTATGGGATCCTTTGTTCCTTCAGAAGTCCCTCTGCTGGAGCTAGAATTTACGGCTGAGTCAGCAAAGTGGCTTGTTTTTGCTTTTGCACTTCTCTGTAGTCACAGAGAGTAAAGTAACAAAAGTCAAGAAAAATAGACTTTCTAAGCTGTTAGGAAACATTTTATAAAGCTACCTCTGGGCAGAGTGGCCTTTTGTTTGTTTTGGTTAGACAATTAAAAGGTAAATTCTTTTTATTTGAAAGAAAAAGTGAAACGATACAAGAGCCTCTATAAGCCTCTCCTTCAAAAGCAGAGTGGCAAGAGGAGGCTCCATGCCCCACCAGTCAGGGCGTCCCCTGCTGCTCTGGGTGGCACCTGAGCGGTGGGCTGCCTCTCCCTTCGTACACTCTGTTTTTTCGGAAGTATGGCACTGAGGCCAAAGCCCTCTCTCCTCTTGGTTTTCCAAATTAACATGTATCTTAGGAAGAGGGTGGAACTGCATGTCTTGGGTTTCACTGTTAGTGACAGACGACATGGCCATCCCTTGTCCCTGAGGGTGCTGGCTTGCAGAGAATGACACATGGGGGTTCTTATTATTTCTAAGCTGAGAAGCATCTCATGGCTCCACAGGACACACCCATCTGAGGAAGGGCCGGCTGCCCTGGCCCGTGTCTCTGGCAGGAGCTGGGCTCGCACATGCTCTGCTGGGGCATTGAAGTCTGTGCAGTTCGGCATGTCCCAAATTAATAAGGGCTGTGCTCTGTGGCGCCTTTCTAGCTGCTGATTCTGAGCAAGTGGACCCATTCTAGTGGGACTCAGACGTCCAGCCTGGCATCCTAAAGCTGTTCTAAATGGAACTGGAACTCAGACGTCCAACCTGGCATTCTTAAGACAGCGGAGCAGAGACAGTTAAGTGAGCTGCCCAAAGGCTGCAGCAGTTTGTGATCTGAGCTGGGGCATATGAACCTGCCACAGCCTCTCAGCCCACTGCATCATGAGTACCTGAAACTGCAGAAGAAAGCTGACGTGGCAGAGAGAATACTGTGATTTTAAACTATGAGGAACTTCGGAGTATGCTTTTCACACCGATTAGAATCTTGGAATTTTAATTTTTCTTGAAAGCTTATTGCCTGAGCATAATTGCAATGTTTTGCACATTACTTTCTGTTCAATAAAGAAGATGCACGGAGTATCACTCAGAGCCCAGGTCTGGCCTTTTCAGGGAGTGAGGCTTTAGTAGCAGCTGGCCAGGTGTGATGGCAGGCGCCTAGAGTCCCAGCATTTGGGGAGGCTGAAGAGAAAGAATTGCTTGAGCCCAGGAGTTTGAGGTACTACGGCATTCCAGCCTGTGTGACAGAGAGAGACCCTGTCTATTAAAAAAAAATGAATAAATAATGGCACCAGGTCACATTACCCTTGATGAAACTAAATGGGGTTGCTCATTTCTACCCCTGATCCCCATGGAGAGTTTGCTGCGAGCTTTCCCAGATGGCAGCAATTATAGTAGAAAAACAGAGATCAGCAGGGTTTTTGTCTCCTAGTATTTGTAATGTGCTGTGGGGCATCTGAATTCCCACACAGAGACACATATGGGTCCTTCCTCTGCTTCCCTGACCGCACACTCTTCAAAGAAGGGATCAGAAGACTTACTAGTCACTTCCAGGGGTGTCCAAGGGACACAAACTTGGACAATAGCATTTCAGCTGAGCCTCTTTATTTCACAGGTAAAAGAGGCCCTTTGATTTACTGGAGAGAGGCGATGTTTTAGAGTCAGAAAACCAAGGCTGAAATCTGCCTCTGATGGATTGTTGTAATAACGAGGGAGAGAATAGTCCCTCCCAGACAAAGATCTGTAACTTTTACTTAGCACTCGGTAGGATGCCTAGAACAGAGGAAGTGTCTAATAAATGGTAACCCTTAACATATTAATTGGAAAACTGAATGCTGGGGAGTACCGACTAGAGCAAGGTCACCCATCCATGTGGTGCGGGGTGGAGCCGGGCCCCCAGTTTCTTGTCTCCCTGCCAACATTCCTTTCGCTGCATTATGCTGACTGATGATAGAAGTTGTGTGTAGATATGTGTCTGTCATAACCATAACAAATCAAATAGAAGTTGCCAGATGTTTCTGTTTCAAGAAGAATGAAGTTAATAGATGTGTATTGGGGCTCAAACCTAAGCTCTACAGAAAGATTGCGGAGCATAAGCAGTAATAAAAGATGTCTAGGTTGGTGTTTCAGCATTCCTGGGCAGTACAAAAAACCATTTGGTCACATCTGGTCTCCATCAGGAATGAAGTGTTACATAAATACATGCACAGTTTATAGGGCGAGGAGGCCCTACTGAGACAGGCCAGGCCCTGATCTGTTTCAGCTTTGCAGATGGGGCCCTTGAGGCTGCAGGACAGCCCTGGGCAATGCTGTCCTTAGGGACAGAGCTCTCTACTCTCATCAGAGCATCTGGGGCAGAGATACCATGCTGTTGTATGGTACCTGGAATTGCATTCCAGTTGAAATTACTCATGTCCACCCAATATTCAGCCTCCCAACAGGAGTTTTGCTTACAGATGCCTGGGAAAATTCATTCAAAGATTAGAGAAAATAGGCTTTAATGATCCTGTGAGATCCATCCATCTATACACCCATCCCCCATCCATTCAGCCACTCATCCCTTCACTCACCCTTTGTCTATTCACTCATTCATTCCTCCATCCATATACTCAACCATTCACTTATTCACTATCCCATTTAACCTTCTATCTATACCTACCCATGTCTATCCATCCATCTGCCTATTTGTTCACCCACTCATCTACCCATCTGTCCATCCATCCATCCATCTGTCTGCCTATTTGTTCATTCACCCACCTATTTACCCACCCATCCATGCTAGAGTTCCATGGTATCACAGCTCACAGCAATCTCAAACTCTTGGGCTTAAGCAATTCTCTTGCCTCAGTGTCCCAAGTAGCTGGGACTACAGGTGCTCACTGCAATGCCCAGCTATTTTTTGTTGCAGTTGTCATTATTGTTTAGCTGGCCCAGGCTGGGTTCGACCCCTCCAGCCTTGGTGTATGTGGCTGGTGCCATAACCACTGTGCTAGGGGCGGCGAGCCCCCACCCATCCATCCACTTATTCCATGAATAGGAGCTCCTGGCATGTGTAAAATACCAGGCTAGGAACAGGGAATCCAGCAACCGACCAGTCAGGCACGGGGCTGACCCTCATGCCACACTCTAGAGGGAGAGGTAGAGGTTGAGTAATTGCAGTTATTCATAGAGCAGGGTGATGAATTCTCAGAATTCAAGGTGCTCTGAGAGTGTGTAATGGGAGACACCTATTAGCCTGGAGGCCAGAAAGGACTTCCTGAACACACAGGGTGGCTGTGAGCAGCCCATTCTGACTGCTACCCAGTTGGTTTTGATTTCTTACAGTCCTGTAACTTTTACTATTAACTCTTTTCCTGATGGCATAAGCTTACCAACTAAGCTATCCCTTCCCTAGAAAAAATCATTAAAATGTTCCTAGTATCAAATCCCCCAAGAAATCTAATCTAAGGGATTGAATCTCAAAATGTAAAAGTCCCATTACCACAGTGATGGATGGAGGTAAGATCTGAGGTTCCCTGCACAGCCCTGTCGGGGCAGCAGTCCTTGTTCTCAGGCCACCTGGGGCTCTGGTGAGGGCTGTGGGATACAGTCTTTCTCTGTGCACTGAGCTTCTGACTGCAGCATTGTGTATATTTTGCTTTTTCATAGGAACAAATACACACAAGTCTTCTCCACTTCCACTGTCACGGACACACGGGGGCCCTGCCCTTCATTTCCTCCTGGGGTATCACCTCTCTGTTTTATGCCCCTGCTTGTTGAACTTGACCCGCATAAGCCACACAAGGAAAATAAATCTTGCTACACTTTTCCTCAGGGGAATAGAGCCATTTTTCTATACACAAATACCTGCTTTCAGAGGCCTGATTGTGGTCAGACGGCCTAAGGCCAGGCCGGGCTCTGCCTCTGTTCTGGCTCTCAGTAGTAATTACACAGGAGAGGTAATTACACTAGTCTTCTGTCCTCTCTCCATGGCTGTGCCTGGATATTCAAGGAAGAGCGCCTCTGGTTTTGTACTACATTGTAATTTCTTCAGAGGGACAGGGTTTTATGTGACTCCCAAACTGGCTACTTGTGCCATGGCCACTCATTTCCTATTGTGCAGAACAGCAATTATGTAGCCAGAGGCTGGCCCTGGGTGGGTTTGTCTTCTCTGTGACATGTATTTTGTGAGGTAGAGGAGAGGTCCTCTGTTTCTGAAAGCAGTCTAAAAATAAATACACTAGGCTCCTCCAAGGATGATCTGCATGCAACGAAAGAGGAGGCTACTGTGGCTAACAGGTCTCACTGTGCTTTGGAGGGTGAGTCAGCACCTGGAGAGATGGGCAAGGCCAAAGACCCCTCCTGCAACACCCAGGCCTGGTCACAGGAAGGCCAGAATTTGTCCAAGGTGCGGTGAGCTCAGGGTTTGACACCTATAGGTGGATGCCAGGACAAGCGTCATGATAAGGCACTAGTTAGTGGGCATGAGCCTATTTGCAGGACAATGAGCCCCCAAGTGCATGGCTGGGCCAGGTCGCAATGTACACTCCCTGCTGTCTTTGTAAGATACTGCGTAAGCTGAGGGCAAGAAAGAGGTTCTCTTGCTTGAGCCTGACAAATAAAAACTATATACATTTAAGTTGCACAATGAGATGATCTGATATTTGCATATACTGTGACATAATTGCCATGGTGCAGCTAATTAATGCATTTATTCCTCACATATTTACCACTTACAGATGAGAACACCACAGATCTACTCTGAGCACATTTCAAGTACACAATACAGTATTAACTATAGTCATGATGGTATCCACAGATCTCCTGAACTTATAACTAAAAATGTGTGTTCCTGATAACCAACACTCAACACTGAGTTCTCTGCTTCAGAGTCTAACTTCATTAGATGCTGATATATCTATATATACAGTGGAATATTACCTTTGAAAAGGAAGGAATTTCTGCCATTGGTGACAACATGGATGGACCTGGAGGACAGCATGCTAAGCAGAAAATTCTAGACACAGAAAGCAAATCCTGCAAGAGAGTTATTCTTGAGAATTGGAGCCAAAATGAAAATGCTTCCTTGACACCCAACCACCATGTACGGGGAAGGAAGCTACAGGCTTGAGGCCAGCTGGACAATCCAGGGCACCTGACCACCCAGTGTCCAGCAAGCTTGGCTATGGGGCTGGTTCTGCAGCTCAGCCTCGGGCTTCTTGGAGTCCCTGGCACAATGCACGTTCCCTCGTGGTTTGAAATCTGAGAGCTGGAGAGAGCCCTCTGCTTTTCATTTTGGTCCTGCTTACAGGATCTGGGCTTGTTTTGTTTTTGTGCTTGTTGTGTAGGGAGTGACCCAGGGTGGGAAACAATGTCCTCTGTAATTGTCAGGGTTTGTGCTTCTCTCGTGTCCATTCTATAAAACCTGGAGCTGAAGACCAACAATCTGAAGTAAAGTGAGATTTGCAGGTCCTGCTCCCAGGGGACAGAGGCAGACTGGTGTCCTTAGTATCCTCTCAAAGAAAGCCTACTTCTGTTTTTTTCTCAGACTGGAATTCAGTCCTAAGCCAAGATACATTTTAACCCCCAGGTCTCTGCCTTCTGCTTTCTCATTTCCCTCCTTGTCCTTTCGTTTGCCTTCCCCCTTTACAAATTTAGAAAAGTTGTACAGTCCCCAACTTTTCTAAAAATTTCAAGGATGTATGTTAAAAGCAACCACAATATTTCCTTCATTAACTTGGTCCCCATCTCTGTGAGTAAAATGATTCTTTCAATAGATGCAGAAAAGGTTTTTGACAATATCCAGCATCCTTTCATGATAAAAACACTCAAGAAAATAGACTTAGATGGAACATCCCTTAAGCTGATAGAGGCTATCTATAGCAAACCCACCGCCAATATCGTATTGAACGGAATAAAACTGAAAGCATTTCCATTCGGATCCAGGGCAAACAAGTATACCTACCGTCTCCACTACTATTTAACATAGTGCTGGAAGTCCTAGCCATCGCAATCAGGCAAGAGAAGGGAATCAAAGGAATCCAAATGGGGACAGAGGAGGTCAAACTCTCCCTCTTTGCAGATGACATGATCTTATACCTGGAAAACCTCAGGGACTCAACTACAAAGCTCTTAGAAGTGATCGAGGAATATAGCAGCATCTCAGGATACAAAATCAATACCCACAAATCAGTAGCCTTCGTATATGCCAACAATTATTAAACTGAGAATAAAATAAAAGACTCTATTCCTTTTACAACAGCACCAAAGAAGATGAAATACCTGGGGGATATATCTAATAAAATGGCCAATTATCATCTCTCTAGTTGACAGAAACGTAAGGAGCAGCTCCAGACCAGCCTGCGCAGGCTTTGTCTAGATACTGCTTGTGCACTTACACCATTTCACTTTGCTTTCCACGCTTAATGTCCCCCCCAGGCCATGGTGACCTGTTCTGATCCTCAGACTGTGGCTCTGTTGTGCTAAGGCTCTGTTTCCTGCTGGTTTTGGGAGAAGGATGCTTAGCTCTGAGTGCTGGACAGTCTTTACCAGAAGACAGAGTTCCTGATGATACTGGGAACACATACAGCTCTCTGGTCCAGACTCTCTCACATGCCCAGCTTAGGCGAGAGCCCAGGGAGGAAGTAGAAAAGTGGAGCTTAATCCAGAGAGTTGGGAGGGAAAATGTGATAATTCCCAAGGAGCTTCAAAGGTGAACTAGTGGAGAGGTGAAGCTTTGTGTTTCATGGCCATGTGGCATTTCAAACAGTTATAACAGCAGTGACGTTTCAACCACCAGTAAATGGCCTAGGGCAGAGATCATGACTTTTGAATTTCATGGATCAGTAGTATTTTAAATAGAGAGTTAAACAACAAAACTTCTATTTATTATCTATTTAATTCACAAGGAAAAGGACAGTTTAACCTCTTCCATGTAGAAAATAATCTCAGAATAATGGACAATCTTTAAACAAGATAAATTTGTCTTATGAAAAATTAATTACATTTTCCATATTTATCTAGTTTTATTTGAACTTGTAGGGACTTTGTTACTTAGAGCCACTGGTCTTATCCTGTACTGAGCAAGGGTGTCAGATAGGTGTTAACTTCAGGGTCAGCTCCAGTTGATGGCCAGCTTCTGTCTGGAACACTGTGTTGAGTAGGATTCTGAAGTGGAGTCCAGGCTCAGTTGTTAACTAGCAATATCTGACATTATGGTGATTTTGAAGTATGCCCACAAATCTTTTGCATTCCTTTTATGGAAACAGGGAGCATGACTCTCCTCTCCTTTAGCAACTCACTTCTGACTATATGACTTTTGAGCGCTCACACTTGGAACCCAGCCACCATCATGTGAGGAAGCCCACAGCACATGAGGCTGCTGGCCACACATGCGTGGTGTGTTCTGGCTGATAGCCCCAGCTGAGGTCCCAAACAACAGCTAGTATCTACCACCAGGCATGAACTGATCCCCCAGCTACTATCAAGTTGCCTCAGCTGGAAGTGCATGAAGCAGAGGAAAGCTGCTCTTGCTAAGCCCTGCCTATGTTGCAGATTCATGAGTGAAAACAAATATTGCCATTGTTTTAATCCCCTAGTTTGGGGAAGCAGGATGTTATATAGCAGATGATAGGCAGAATAATCCCAGGATGGAAAATTAATAGCTAATATTTAGTATTCCTGTCTGTCCTAGAGTGCTTGAAATTAAAAAAAAAATTGTAAGTTGCTATTCTTTCTCTAATCTACTCTTGTTTTCATTTGGAAATTTATTTATTTATTTATTTATTTTTGAGACAGAGCCTCAAGCTGTTGTCCTGGGTAGAGTGCTGTGGCATCACAGCTCACAGCAACCTCCAACTCCTGGACTCAAGTGATTCTCTTTCCTCAGCCTCCCAAGTAGCTGGGACTACTGGCACCCACCACAACACCCGGCTATTTTTTGGTTGCAGCCATCATAGTTGTTTGGTGGGTCTGGGCTGGATTCGAACCCGCCAGCTTAGGTGTATGTGGCTGGCGCCTTAGCCGGTTGAGCCATAGGCGCCGAGCTGTCCTTTGGAAATTTAAAATCAAAATGTCTTACCTAAGTTGATTAAAGAAAAAAAAAAGGCCAAGATCATGTTGATTTCAATAGGTTACCTCAAATTCACTAATACTATCTGTTTAGTTCAACTTTTGCTACCCTCTGAAAATCAGTGCAGTGTCACCATGGCAACAAGCCCTCTCCACGGGAGATAGATAGGGAGCAGCACACAGGAGTGGGCAGAGCTATGCTTGCTGGGAGGATGCTTTCTAACGATTTTTTTTTTTCCAGGCCAAACATTTGCAGCTGGTCTTCTCTTGGCAAGAAGATTTCATCCCACCACATACCTTCTCTCCCCCAGAAGCAAAATATCTGCCATACATAGCAGAGAGATTAAAAATATTTCCTTTGTATCATTTAAGAAAAAAATCTCCCACAGAACTGCTATGAGCAGAACAATGGTCAGCTGGGACCCTGAGGTTACTCTCTGCCCATGGAAAGCTCAGGACCCATCCCTTGAGAGTCCCTGCCCACCCATCAGAGCACTAGGCAGATGGTTGTTAGCACCAGGTCTACTTTGCTTTCTAAAGTGGTTGTACCAGAAGAACCCAGCCTGAGGTTGAGTCAGGTGTGAGAATTTCAGAATTCAGAAGAGAGAAGTCCTGAATCCCCAGCACCCATGGGATGGCTCCCAGGCTAAAATTTCAGATATGCTGATGGCAAGTTCCCGTGGTTGGCCCCTTTGTAATAAACATCCTCTCCCCAGTGACTCCTGTGGGTAAACACAAAAGCTATCATGCTGCAGCAGGTGACGGTTTGTGTTTCCACATGTACTTAAATTAGTATCTATGTTCGGGGCTGGGTGTGTCCTGATGACTAAGACCTTTGAAGACTCAAACAGAGTGGTCAGACATAAACTTGCCTAATTTTAGTGCAACTAGGAGAAACAGAGGAATAGTGAGGTCAGCTTTCTGGAGAGTGAGTCCTCCATGCTCCTTCCAAGGGATGAATTAGGTGAGCCAGGCAGAGGCACAGGGAGGCCAGGGCCTGGCTGGGGTCCAGGGTAGTCATAGGGGCAGGAGGCAGCATGCTATGGCTAGTAGGTCACTAGGCCCAGCAAGGGGATCTCTATGGCATGGGCAGCACTGGTGACCACCACGTTGGGAAGGAAGGGTACAGAGGCTCCTGCAAGGAGCCCAGAATTGTTCACCACAGACAGAGTGAAGTTCCCAGGCAGGGAATAGGGGCTCTCTGAGGCTTAGGGGGTGTCCCTCCCTCATCCTCTTGGAGCTCCCACTCCTGTCACAGCCTCTTCTTGAAAGAAGAGGGGCTGAAAGGCTGCAAGAGGAGGACCCCCAACTTTGCAAAGTATTTCATTGGGACATTGAAACTGACATTGGGACTCCTTGGCTGAACTTTAATGCCCTCTAGACATGAGCCTATGTCCCCCCACCTCCCAGGCCCAGACTGTCCCTTGGAAACTCCACTTGCATTCACAACTGCACACCCCCTTTATGCTATAGCCCTTGAGGACCGCCAGCCTGTGAAAAGACAGGGATGGGGCAGGCTAAGGAACTGTTAATTGGAAGGTGGGAAGACACCCAAGACCCTAAGCAGACTGTGCTGTCCCTTCCTGATAGCATTAGGATCAGAGACTGCACCATCCCCGACCTCCTTTCTTCCTGATGACACCCCTGCTAACACCAAGGGTCACTTCTTGAAGGGAGGCTGTCCTGGAAGCCCAGGTGTATGTACACATAGCACCTTGAACCCTGTGAATATCATAATTAAAGTGACGAATTCATGGTGAATGCTTGTTTGTTCATTGTTCACTGTTGAAATCTCAGCTCTCGAATGTCTGCCTGACACAGGGGAGGAACCCAGTCTAGTGGGACTGAGGGGCAGGAACAACTCACAGAGTAGCCATTCCTCTAAAGCCGGAGTGGGGAAGGAGAGAGAGATAGGGAGAGAGAAATAGAAGAGAGAGAGAGATGGGGAGAAAAGGAGAGACATGGAAAGAGAGAGAGAAAGTGAAGGAGGGGAGAGAGACAGAGAAAGGAGAATGGGGGAAGGGAGAGAGAGAAAAGAGAGAGAGAGAATGGGGAGAGAGAGGGAGAGAGAAAGTAAAGGGGAGAGAGAGAGAGACAGAGAGAGAGAGAAGGGCAGAGAGAGAGAAAGTGAAGGTGGAGAGAGAGAGAGAAAGGGGAGAGAGAGGGAGAGAGAAAGTAAAGGGGAGAGAGAGAGAGACAGAGAGAGAGAGAAGGGCAGAGAGAGAGAAAGTGAAGGTGGAGAGAGAGAGAGTTAAATTGTGTGGGGAAAGAACCAGACCGAGCCAGTACTGCCTTTTGTGACCTAGCTTTGGGGATTCACAGCATCACTTTCACTTTGTTCTACCCCACGCCCCACGCCAAGCAGTCACCAAGATTGGAGAAAAGGAAAATAGACTCTATCCCCTCCTTTTTAAAAAATTGTGGTATAACACACACAATATTTACCATCTTAATCCTTTTCAAGTATATAGTGCCGAGGTATTAACCACATTTCCCCTCAATAAAACTGCAAAAAAAAAGAAGAAGAAGAAAAGGTAAAGTTTAGTTTTAAAATAATAGCTTATGGTCTACTCTATCATTTTAAGTATGCTTATCGCTATGCCGTTTCTAAGGTTAAAGCTAATGAATTATGCACGTAGGGTGGGGAGAGTGCATTCACATTGTGGTGTAACCCACTCCACCGCCCATCTCCAGAACTGTCCTTTGAATTCACCTTGCCTACAGGACCTAGATCTGCCATACTTGCAGGGGAAACTTGCTTCAGGAGAAGTGTCCCCAACCCTCAGGAGGGCCACCTGCTTGTCAGCACAGGTACTCCAGATTAAGCTGTCTCTTAGAGGCCCCTAACCGGGGTCCAGATAGGAAGCCTGGGTCCTGATGTGAGTTCCCAGCACCCACGCCTCTGGGCTTGGACAGCTCGAGAAAGGTCGGTGTTTGAAAGTCCTCCGGATCCTAAAACATAAACACTGCATAATAAGAACATTTGGGAAATAAAAAAGATGGTTTTCATCATTTCCCAGCTGTCTGAGTTAATGGGCCGCTTCTCTGAGAACTAGAGAGATTAGCCATGATAGGAGACACAGATGGCCAAGTGTGAACCCCAAGGGACAGCACTCCTGGCCTTCACACAGCTGTTTCCTGGTTCACTTTTCTTCTTCAGTAAACACTTTGCTGAGCTGCTGGTTTGGAAGCCGAGCCCCACGGAGATGCTTTGATGTGGAGGAGGAATGAAGCTGGATGTAGATTTCAATGAATGCAGGAACCAGGCCAAGAGTCTTAAAGGAGCATCTCCAACCCTCTGGAGCACGAGGGCTCCTTGTGAGACTGAGACTTCCGTTGTGAGCTGGAGCTGCGGGTGCTGTGTGGGAAGACCACCTCAGCTGTGCCAAGTACTGCTTGTCTAAGAGAGTAGGAGGTGGAACTGGGACCAATATTAATAGAAACATGTCCACTCTTGGTTTTCATAATTATAGGTCAGGGTTTCCAGCAAGCTCTGCTGAAATATTCCCATGCAGGGATAGAGATTGAAATAGGAGGAAGGGATCTCAGAGGTGCCTGGGAACCAGGAGTTGTGACAAAAGTGAAATGGATGTGTCTCCATCCAGGCCTGGCCGTGGGAAGCACGTGTTGGGAAATGACAAATGCATCACAACCAAGCAGCCACAGTCTCTGGGCGAGCACTGACCGTCTGAACCTGGTACTGTTATCCAGACTGGAGAGGGGTGCTTTGCTCTGCATCTGACCTGGGCCCTGTCACCTTGCCCGTCATGGAGAGGCAGCAGCTAGGTAAGCTGGCTGTCCTGCTTAAGTGGCAGGTCTGAGTGTGTACACATATGCATAGACCGCCTCCCAGGCACCAGGCACAGAGGCCACATCGCATCAGGGCCTATTCCCTTCTGCCTTTCACCTCCTTTATGTGACTGTGGAGTGTCAGAGTTAGGGTAAACTTAGGGTTTACTTAGGGTAAACATGCAGAAAACAAAACACACTCTATGTGTGACCTTCTTGCTGTGTCATATTCTCAGAAGCATTTTCCTATTCCTGAGTCTGCTTTCTTTTTTTTTTTTAGCATTTATTTATTTATTTATTTATTTATTTATTGCAGAAGAGGCCTTAGACACTGTGATTCCAGTGCTTTCCTTGCGCTTAGGATGACAGTGAGGTCTAAAGACTTGGTTTGTACACATAGCAGGAGTAATCCCAATCACCTTCCCACATGTTTATGCCCTTCTCTCACAGTGCGGTCTGCAGCATAAGGTCACAGACGCAGTCCCACCCATCTTCCGTGTTGGTAGATGGGCTCTGAAACCAAGAAAGGTCACTGGTTCCCCCTTACAGAAATAAAAAGCAGTTGTATCAGAAGTCATGGAAGAGTGTGTCTCTCTCAGTTCTAACTTGTTGTCCCCAGGCCCATGTGTGATGCCTTCACATAGGCACATGGGGGGAGGCCAACCTGGCTTCCTTGAGGCACTGGCCCTGGCTTGTGAGTGGTTGGGGATGAGACCCCAACATCTGCCTGGACTGGCCACAGGGTGGATCCTGCAATGGCTGCAATTGGAGGATAGAGCTATTTCATCATCACGAACACCTCCCTTGTGCTGACCCTTAGTGGTCAGCCCACCCTTCCCACCCATTCCCAGGATTCTCCTGATACTTGGCACCACTCATCTGTCTCAATTTTGGTACTTCGAGTATGTTTTATAAATTGAATGATACAGTATGTGATGTTCTGAGATTGGCATTTTTCGCTCAGCAGAACACCTTGGTGATCCCTCCAAGTCATGAATTGATAGTTTCTTCCTTTCTATTGCTGAGTAGTATTCCATGGTACTTTGTGGCATGGTTGTTTCACCATTTATCTACTGACATTGCTTCCAGTTTTCAGCTGTTATGAAGAAAGCTGCTATGAACAGCTATATAGATCTCTTCGTGTGGAACTAAATTTTATTTCCTTGGAATTTATTAATTATTAGTGCCTAAGAGTGTGATTGCTGGTTGTAAGGTGAGTGAATGTTTTGGTTTTTGAGAAGTTTGAACATCTACATAGATCTCTTTGTGTGGAAATAAATTTTATTTCCTTGAATTTATTAACTTATTAATGCCTAGGAGTATGATTGTTGGTTGCAAGGTGAGTGAATGTTTTGGTTTTTGAGAAGTTTTCTGGGGTAGTCTCATCACTTCACACACACACCAGCAATGTGTGAGAAACCAAATTTCTCTGTATCGTCACCAGTCTCAGGTCTATCACTGTTTTCTTTTAGTTGTTCTAATAAGTATGTAAATGATACTTCACTGTGGCTTAGTATCCATTTCCCACATGACTAATAAATGATGTTGAGCATCTTTTCATGGGCTTATTTTTATCTGCATCTTCATGTCTTTTGCCCATGTTCTAATTGGATTATTTTAACTGTTGAGTTTTGAAAGTTCTTATATTCCATCTACAAGTCCTTTGGCAGATTCATAATTTGAAATAACTTACACCAATCTCTAGTTTGTCTTTTCAACTTTTCACCTGGGTTTTCTCAGACCAAAAGTCTTTAATATTGATAAAACCCAACTTATTAATTTTTTTCCTTGGATGGATTATGTTTTTGATAACCAGTCTATTCACTACTCATTGGCCCTAATGATTTTCTTTTATGTTCCCTTCTAAAAGCTTTATAGCTCTATGTTGAACATTTAAATCTATGACCTATTATGAGTAAATTTTGTATAAGGACGTGAGGTTTATGTCAAGTTTTGTTCTTGATCTGTGGACATCCAATAACTCTAGCACCATTTTTTGAGACTGGGATGTAAGATTTCTTGGAGGTTGTTTAAATGTCATTTTATCTGTGAATATATAACTGAAGCTACATTTCTTTGAGAGAGGGACAGACAGGGAAAATCCTGTCTGGGAAGACTTTGGGCTCCAGACTGGAGACATGAAGACTTTGAGCCTGTGCCTCCTGCAACCTTCTTTAAAGGTGAGTCCTACTCTGGGGCCTGGTTTTGGGGGTGGGTGGGTTATCAGGTATGGGTGGCATGTCTGGGGGTTGGTTCTCTGTTGGTGGTGCTGACTCCATGGGGCACTGTGTGCTGGCTGGGGCCTGCCAAATCTACACACTACCTGTTCTCCACCAGCTTCCATAGCTACTAGCAGGCCTAGTAGGCCTCTTTAGCCCTCCTAAGGTGTGTCCGGGAAGCATATAGGTTATATCTGAGACTGGTCACCTGGCTGCTGTTGTAGCACCAGGGCCTTGCCAGAGAGAGGCAAAAAGAAAAAATTATTTTTATTGTTGGGGATTCATTGAGGGTGCAAGAAACCGGGTTACACTGATTGTATTTGTTAGGTAAAGTCCCTCTTACAATTGTGTCTTGCCCCCGAAAGGTGTGTCACACACCGAGTCCCCACTTCCCCTCCCTCCTTCCCTCTCTCTGCTCTTCCTTTCCCCCACCTCTCCTTCTCTCTCTCTCTCTGATCTCTCCTTTCCCAATCCCCACCCCCCAATGAGTACTAGGTCATTAATTGTTGAGAGACAAAATTTTTTTAATAAACACATTGAATGAATGGATAGTTAAATAGCAGCTAAATATGTAAAAGATTGTCAGGGGAGATCTTTCTCCAATATTTGACTTAAATTTATAATGCAGCACATGTTACTGTATTCTTAATAAGGAGATTTACCTTAAATTCAATTTTCCTCTCTCCCTGTCAAGACAAGAATGGTTTCTATTCCTGTCATGAAGCACTGGCACCAGGGTCCACATTTTACTAATTTTTTTTTTTTTAAGAGACAGTCTCAGTTTGTTGCCCTCGGTAGAGTGCCATGGCATCACAGCCCCCAGTAACCTCCAGCTTTTGGGGCTTAGGTGATTCTCTTGCCTCAGCCTCCCGATCAGCTGGGACTACAGGTACCTGCCACAACACCCAGTTTTTGTTGTTGTTGTTGTTGCAGTTTGACTGAGGCCAGGTTTGAACCCACCATCCTTGGTATATGGGGCTAGCACCCCACTCACTGAGCTACAGGTGCCGCCGCATCATTTTACTCATTTTACCTGAAGCCCTGGTAGGTGGAAAGCCGTAGGCAGGGAATTTTCTACTCTCAGCCTATCAAGTCCTCTGGGGATCTCCCCAATTAAGGTGAGGCTCTGTTTGAGGTGAGCCCACTGGGGTCACCACCCCAGTCAGGGTGATGTCTTTTATGATCACTCCATTTAGTTCTTTTGTTTTTGAATTTCTGCCCTTTAGGGGGCAGATCTTCTATGGGGACTAAGTGCTTGAGCTTCAAATCAGATAATTGGTAACAGCAAGAAATGATCTCTGTGTCTGCTTAGTGGATGCCTATGTCCAGCCCCTCAGCTTCAGCTGATCTTTGCTTTAGACTGTGTTGGGACATGCAGGTCAGGAGGACCTTGAGTTACATCCCCGCCCTGGGCAGCTAGTTAGTATACAAGATACCTAGACAGGATTCTCTGGAGAGCTCTGGTGCTGGCTGCTCTCCAGCAAATAACTCAGTCTGAGTGTGTCATTGAGAACACAGGGGGAAAATAAAAGGAGAGTATGAAATCTCACTCTATTCTTTCTACCTCTCCATGGCTCACTACAACTGTTGGATAACCCAAGTGCCTGCTCCATGTCTGGAACTGTGGGAAATTCAAGGATACTGCCAGTGGGCTCTTTCCTTCTTGTTATCCCTCTACTTTAACTTTTAACAGAGTATGAAGGCTTTCAACAAATTGTTTTTAATTATTTGAATATCCAAGCAAGCAGTATAAATGAACATAAGGCTACAGAGGAGAGATGGTTCCAGTGTAGTCTGGGGAGGGGGTTGTTGTCACAGATGTAGGACATTTAAATAACCTTGTAAGGAGTGTGCAAATTAAGTGTCAATGCCGCCTTTTCCTTGGTGCTCTTGAAAATGTCCAGAGGTCTCTCCATAGCGTTGACACTATATCAGTACTACGCTGAGCCAGCATTCCAAGATTAAGGCTCAGACACCTTGATTATACAAAGTGAATTTCAGACAGAAACTGAGATGATACATCCCAGGCTCTATTCCTTGGGAAAATAAAGAGAAAAAGGTAAATCTTATATGGTGGTGATACAGAAAGTCCCCTCTGAGAGAGGCCAGCATGCAGGGATTGGGATGGGGGCTGGGTGCGGAAGCCCATACCATGACATTCCAAACTGCAGTTCCAAATGCAGGCCAGATGGAGAGTGTTAAATTGCATTTCTGAGCTGGATTATATATGACCTAATCAGCACAAGGTAGCCTTGGCATTTCCTGAAACTCCATGATGGCCTCTTTGGGGGTGGGGGTGGGGAAACATTCAACATTCCAGTGCAGAGAGCTGCAGCAGACCCTGCTGTTTAGAACAACTAAAATGAAAAGACACAGATTGGCAGAGTGGATTAAAAAAACATGACCCAATTACTGTCTGCTGTTTATGAGAAACTTACTTCACATTCAGTGACATAGATAGGTTGAAAGTAAAGGGAGGGAGAAAGACATGCTATGAGAACATTAATGAAAAAAAGACATGTGTAGCTATATTAATATCCAATAATGTAGACTTCAGAGCAAAGAAGATGACTGAAGAAAAATAGGAACATTGTATAAAGATGAAGGATCTGTCCACCAGAAAGATGTAACAATTATAAATATGTATTCAAAAAAAGACCCTAAAATACAGGAAGCAAAAACTGATGGAACTGAAAGGACAAATAGACAAATCCACAGTTATGGTTGGGAACTTCAACATACCCTTCTCATCAACTAATAGAACTACTAGAGAGAAAATCAACAAGGATATAGAAGATTTGAAAAATAGGATTAACCTATAGAATGATGCATATAAAACACTTCACCCAACAAGAGTAGAATACATACTTTTTTAAGTGCCTGTGAAAATTTAACAAGTTAGGCCATATTCTGGACCAAAAAACAAAAATAAAAAAATTTAAAAGAATTAAGTCCTATAGAGTATATTATTGGAGCAAATGGAATCAAGTTAGAAATCAATAACACAGAGACATATGAGTGTTTATTATAGGACAATTCACAACTGAAAAGATAGGGAATCAAATGCCCATCAACTGGTGAGTAGATAAAGAAAATGTGTTTGGGCTCGGCGCCCATGGCTCAAGTGGCTAAGGCGCCAGCCACGTACACCTAAGGTGGCGGGTTCAAATCCCCAGCCCGGCCCCACCAAACAACAATGATGGCTGCAACCAAAAAATGGCGGGGCGTTGTGGCAGGCGCCTGTGGTCCCAGCTACTTGGGAGGTGGAGGTAGGAGACTCACTTGAGCCCAGGAGTTGGAGGTTGCTGTGAGCTGTGATGCCATGGC